>JANEHU010001954.1:0-128260 GCA_027563435.1 Nasonovia ribisnigri | reverse complement strand
CATTTGAACGACAGGATCCAAATATGCCATGCTGTCAATGAAAGTCACTGTGTCAACATTCTTGCGACATTTTAGCGTTCATACAGATATAAAATTAACAGACATTAAGTTAAAATTAGGTTTATTGATGAGAAGTGTTCACGGTTATCCTGTTACGATTCGACCACGAGACAAAAGAACAACAAATGTATGAAACCAGAAGACGCCCAATTGATTAATATTATGATTAGAATAATATTTTTAATATTTTTATGTTATGTACCAATCAGTTATTAGAGTGTCATACTTATCATTGAATACAACTATTGTCAATTATAAAAGACAGCTGGGTATTAAGTAGAATACGCTGCCATTTAGGTAATGTTTATTTGTAAGCTTAAATTGTGTATTAAACATAACCTAACTTATCAAATTATCTATATTGTGTATAATAAAAAAAGCGTTTGAACATAATTACAAACGATTTAAAAATGAAATAAAATACATGAGTAGTAATACCTAGTATATTTTTAATATCGGAAAATCATATTTTTTTCAGTTTATTGTGACTATTTAGTGATCGAATTATTGTGTTGAGATTATATAATGTTTATTTATGTTTTGATTTCGTACCACCATATTGTACTATCGATATTTTGTGTTTCTTGTATATATTTTTGTATTCTGTCAGAATAAATATATTAATGAATAATAATCAATTGTATCAATGCTCATTTTAAAATTGTTTGTTTGTAAATTACTAATGAATTTAAACGTTTATTTTATATTATTTTTATTATATTTGTTTATTTGATAAGTGATAAGGATAACCTACATTATCCCACTTTTAAATTTAAAAGAAAGTTTTATAAATCCTGTAAAAATGTGAGAAAATGTTGTTATCACTATTGTTGAAGTCATGGTTTATGTATGATGCTTTCAATTAATTATATTGCTAAATTTTTTAGCCATTCTTCAGTTACCTATCATCGTTTTTAAATGTTTAAGTTAGCTAAATAAGTGAAAACTTATTTTTTGCATTGTACTAACTATACAAATTTGAATAATAATAAACCTTCAAGTCTTTAGCTAAAACAGAAACATATTTTGAGACAAGCTTAGGAACTATGTCAACGATTAATAATAAGGGTCAATAAGAACTAAACTGTCTAAACTCGAAAAGTGGACATTATGGTTCTGATTTTATTAGATATGTGTGTGGTAAGGTAGGCTAGGTTAAGTATAACCGATAGTGACTCTCTTATCTGGTAATATTGTAATGTTGACTGATTATTGAGCATTCTGATCGTTAAAAAAATTTACCACTGTTCAGAAAGATTCGTGATTGGCAGTTCGTATTTTTAGACTATTTTTAGGACTTACAGATACAATTATCGATACCAATTAACTCTAATAAGGCTGTCACAAGTCTGAAAAGTTAATTACACCTTTCACAAGTGGTTTAATTTAGTCATCGTTGTCAGATACTTCTGTAGGAGTTAAAGATCTAGATATTCTGATGGCTTCGATTTGTATTAGCATTTCAACGCTATAGCAGTTACAATTTTTTTTTTTTACATTTCAACAGGATCAGAAGAGTTGAAATCCGAAGACACTGAATGACTTCTTTTACCCACGGTCTATGTGTCCAACCGTGATATAAAATATAAATCTCGTACCAGAATCAACGCTCGTAATATTTTTTTAGTAGGTTTATTTGAGCAAGCTATAATGTTGTTTTTATTTTTCATATTTAGCGATGTATCTATATTAGTATCCCAATATTCCCATGGCATAATTATCAAGTGAGCAAAGGTCACGTCACAGTGACATAGTGACAGCGCGACTACTACTGAAACCTAATAATAATTGTTATTTTAAAGTTACATTTCCCGACCCACATGGCAATACCTCTTATCTCAAGTTTTTTCGAAAATGAGATTTTGGTACCACTGTATAGCTGTTATCATTGCGCATAATTTTCATCTATGACTGAAAATTCTATTGTGTTTTTTCCCTCCGAAAAATCGTTTGTAGTGATAACTCTGAAGTAATTCTGTATAGAATAACTCGTATCTCAAAATGTATTATTTAGTGGTGATACCTCTTACCTATCTAAATACACTGCTTAGAATAACTAGTATCTCGTGTTTCTTTAAAGTTTAAATTGTGTTTGACGTTGGTCGGTGTACGGAGCTTTTGATTCAAGTCCTTACCATTATTATTATTTAAGAACTTTGATCAAACAGGTATGTATAACTATTTTGTTGCTAATAGTAATTATTGTTCCGTATTAGGTTAATAATTATAGTACAGGAACATAATGCAATATATTTGATAAAAATTCACAATATTTTATTTGTTTAAGTAATACTATATTATTCCTATTATAATAATATTATAGCTGTCGTACATCGTGTCAAATCGTCATTTGCAATTAAATAGATGCAAATTATTGATGAACTTGGTAAGTAAGTCAAATGAGAACAAGGATAATACTGATAAAAACAATAATATATTGCATGGTATAGTACCTAAATTCAAGAACTCAATTCTAATAATTGTTGTGTATGAAAGGTAAGTAACATTATTTAATTTTTATTTTAGATCCTAATAATGAGTTGAAATTTGATGGAGAACCAAATAACACAAATAAGAGCAATACAATAATAATCAGTGAGAATCAAAGGATATGATCTCAAATTTAAATTAATTAAGACTGTCATAAGATATTACAATTTGTTACTTTACCTAATTTTGTATTAGTAAGTTTATAAGTTTATAAGTTTTTTAAAATTTAATATTATGTGTAAATTATTTAGTTATAACATATTATAAAAATGTATTATTCATGAGTTCATTAATAATTAATAATATTTTAATTTAATTAAATAAATAATAACACTTATCTAATATAATTTAATGATAACAACAGGTATCTCCAAAATCCATTTCCAAAATATTCTGCTTATTTTGAGCTGTTAACGGACATTTTCAGTTTCATATTTTTTTAGTTTTTTTTTCTATAAATGTCTATAAAATTTTATTTGTTGGGTGAAAAATATTGAAAATTTAATAGTTGGCTTCTAATATATAGTTTCAAAGGCAGATGAAAAATATTAAAAATCCGTAGTCACAATTTTTTTTATAGGTATTCAAAGTTCAAATTTTAACAAAATACGTAAAAAAGACGAAGATTTGCAATTTATTTTGAGTTAGAAATTCATAAAAATTTTTCTTTTTATATCTAAGGTTTGAAATTGTAATTCAAGATTCCTCATAAGTTTGTCTAATTTTATCAATAAAAAAATGTTTATAATCAAGTCAAAATAAATTTTTATGAGCATTTTAAGTTCAAATTTTTACAAGATTAGATATTCACTCGATTTCTCATGTAGCGATTTTCTTATTTTGTTGCAATTCAAAAATTAATAACTGTAGATGCTTGCAAATTTCACTGAATGTTTATATAAACATTTTCTATACACCATATAATTTTGAATAATATGTTTTGACTGTTTTTGAGCTTTTTACGGATCATTTAAATTTTCATCTTTTTTAGTTTTTTTTTTATATAAGCCAAAAATAATGAAAATTTAATACAAGGCTCTTGATATATTGTTACAATAGCAATTGAAAAATATTAAAAATACATAAGCACACATTTTTTTTTATAAGCATTTAAAGTTCGAATTTTGACAGAATTCATCAAAATCTCGAAAATTATCAATCATTGTAATTAAATAATTATAAAATGTTCAGTTTTTATAACTAAGGATTGAAAATTTAAATCAAAGATTCTAATAAACAGTACATACTTCAATCAAAAAATCTAAAAAATATATAACAGAGTTATTTTTTACAGACATTTTAAGTTCAAATTTGGACGATATTACATATTAAAATCAATTTTAACGAGTAAAAGTATATATTATAATATTTTTCAAGCATCACTGATAATTTTGCGTTAATAATTAAATAATACGAATAATATTAATTCAACTTAGCAGCTACCGTAAAATAACAATATCAATATAATTTAAAATATCCTAGACTGACATACCGTCTCTGCTCAGAATCGTTTTTCGCATACAATGATATTGTATTATTGAATTCAAATTTAATACCATCCATTATACAGTGAGCTACTTGTAACCTACTGTACAGCGGAGCGACATCCGCTTGACCTCCTCTTTTTATTTCTTTTTTTTATTTTTTTGTCTGTCATCACCTTTGAGGACAGTAAAAATGCTTCGATTTCTTCAATAGTACCTTTTCTGATAGGAAAGTGAATCTAGTTGTTACTTTGGGGAGTCAAAAGTTAAAATTTCCCAGTAGTTTTCAAAAGTACCGTGAAAAACAAATGAAAAGTTAAGGGAAAAACGGGAATTTTTACGGAAAACCAATTTTCTTCAAAAACGATTTTGGTTTTTGGTATAACTCTAAAAGAAATGACCGTAGATACATGAAATTTTGACCGAATGTTTATATAACCATTTTCTACAATATAATTTCAAATATCTTAGACTGACATACCGTCTCCGCTCAGAATCGTTTTTCGTATACAATGATACTATTATATAATTGAATTCAAATTTAATACCATCCATTATACAGTGATCTACTTGTAACCTACTGTACAGCAGAGCTACATCCACTTGACCTCTTTTTTTTCATGGATTTACGAAGTGTTTTTATTTTGATCTAGTTTACTTACCTACGTCTTACAGAATGTTTCAATTGAGGAGTTTTAGATTAATAATACAATTTAGAATTTAGAGATTTAACAAATTGTATTACACTGTTTAAATATGTCAACATATTATGTATAAGTATTAAGTATGCAGGTATCTGTCAATCAAAAGTAAACAATTATTCCATTTAAAAAAATCACACATCAGATACAAATATGCAGCAGTACAGAACACGACCTCTGTCCTTATTCTTTATTTCGTTTTTACACCCTAAACAATACGCATATTATTATTATAATCAGTATTGTATTTTAATAAATAATAAATATAAGTGTAGAGTACCTTTCGTAAACAATATATTGCTTCGTTGAAAATTAGACTCACGAAGTTCTTTCTACTTTTTAGAAAGTGCGATAACCCCACTATACGCACAATATGATATATGAACGACATAAATTAGAAGTTGTAGAATTATTTTATGATATAAATAAAAATGAAACTATATCAACATAACAAGTACGTTGACGGACTGTGGTACTGGTACAGCCGACGAGTGATGGATTCAACACTAACCTTACCTAACCTTGAATTCTGCATTTCTGCATGAATATATAAATACCTATAAAGTATATACTTTAACCACAGTGCCGTCTCGAGAACAAATAAACCGTGATTAAAAGTGGTTCAACCTAATCTATGATCGACCTTGTAGCAATGATAATTAGAAAAAAAAAAGACAAAACACCAAATCACGCCTTTGTTATTATATATTTAACAGCTTAACCATCTTATGGGGTGTCGTCACTGGGTGACTTCCCACTCCCGTCAATCAGATCGCATATATTTTACTTATTGTATAATATGTAAGTACAAATTGTAAATTTATAAATTTTGTTTCAATAAAAAAAAAAAAACCATCTTAGGCTAACAGTAGATACTATAAAAATAGTTTTAACTTATAACAATAAAATAAAGTAGGTACAATAAACAATAATATAATACAATGAATATAAAATAAACGTTTAACTTCATTAGTAATTTTCCGCTATAAAAAAAAAATAAACTTTTCATAATATTAATCAATTGCACATTATCCTGGCGGATTTTAATTTCGCTAGTATGTTGGTCTTTTGACTCTTGGTCGAATTGTAACCGGATAACCATTGACACTTCTCATCAACAAATCAATTTTCAATCTAATGTCTGTTAATTTTATGTCTGTATGTACGCTAAAATGTCGTAAAAATGTTGACACAGTAACTTTCATTGACAACATGGCATATTTGGATCCTGTCATTTAATTTAAATTCAGTTGGATTAGAACATAATATTGGAGTTATATATAATTATGATTTCACAAAATATTACTTTACCTATACAACCTCTTGGACCACCACTAAAAGGAATAAAGCTATATCTATGACGTTTAGCAACATTTTCAGGGCTGAAATTTTCAGGATTAAAAGACCAAGGATTTGGGTACAAGTCAGGACTATGGTGTGTAGCTATTGGGCTTATAACGCACGTTGTTCCTTTCGGTAGTACGTAATCATTTGAAACTATAATTTACAGTTAATTTAATATTAAGTAATATAATGATAATACATTTTTGAATTCACTCACATATTTTAAGATCTTCTTGAATTTCTCTGAGTAGCACTGGTCCTACAGGGTACATTCGAAGTGTTTCTTTTATCACTTGTTCTAAATACACTAATTTAGTAGTCTCTTCAATAGTTATTATTTGGTCACTTTCCCCAAATATATCGTAAATTTCATCGTATACTTTATCCTAAAATATAAATAATATAGTTTATTAACAAAATAGTAAGATACCTACACATTGCATTGTGTTAATAAAACTCCAATTTAAATTAAAATCGTATTTTAAATACATTTTGTTTTGAGTACCTATTTCATAATAGTGTATACCTACTGTAAACATTTAACGTTTAAAAAGTGTAAAATCTAGTTCAAAAATATTTTGTATTTTTGTTATATAATTTGTATTATATAATATTTACTTGGATATCTTGATCTATAGCTAACATCAAAAGACAAAAACAGATTGTGATAGCGCTGGTTTCACTACCCTGTAATTACATATTTTGTATATTTTGTATATTTAATATATTGTATTTGAAATATCACAAATATTTACCCCAGTCATCATCGTTACAACCTCATCCCTAATATCAGAATCTGAAAAGTTTCCACCAGTGTTGTTCAGTTCAAACAATATGTCCAAAAATAGTTTTGAATGTTTTTCTAAGAAATTATATATTTTATTTAGAACCTGTTAATTTTAATTATTTAATTTGTATTATGACCTATGGGTTGTATTGATTCACTGTAAAATATATTTTAAACATTGATGGTTTAATTTCACAGTTCTTATTAACTCACCATCCTTATCGTTGGTTACGTCTACTTTTGCTTTAATTGCTTTTATTCTCTGGTCAAATTCTTCTTTCTTTTCCTTGATTACCTAAAAATGTTAAATACAAACAAGCACTATTGGATATTCTTTATAGAAGTGGGTTGATCTGTTCGAAGTTCAAAAAAATTAACCAAACTTTAAGTGTTCGGTTTGAGTTCAAAAGTCGAAACAAGCTTTAAAAATACCGAGCCGAAACGAACTCTAACAAAAAGTTCGAAATTCTATAACTAATAGTCCTGTTCCGTTTAATCAATAGTCGTTTGTAATTTTGGTTTGACATAAGACTACAAAGTTTGATTTGACATTTAATTCAAAATTTTAGTTTTGGTTCAGATTAATGATGAAATATAATAAATATATGGTACAGGTGGGATTAGATGTTGAACGAAATGTTCCTGTCAAGTATAATTCAAAAGTTCGGTTCAAGTTCGTTTCGACATTAAAAGGTTCGGTTAAAGTTCGGTTCGGGACCATAATTTTGAAGTTCAACCCACCTATTGTTCTAAATAATGTTGTATGTATTTGTTATGGTTATGTAACCTACAACAAGTTGATAAATCATTGCTTTAAGAATCGAAGGACCTTGTCTTAGTATATTATCAAATGAATCGCTCACTATGGGTTTATTGCGTTTATCAATATGATAAAACTATATCGAGCAATCAATGATTCACTATCAAACATTACATAACCATTTACACACAGTTTAGTACAAGCTAGTGCATCTTTGGTATTTGTGTTTTATATTTATATTTTTGAATAAATAATAGTGTCATTTATAAATTAAAAATGACTGAACAAAAAAGTGTTTTTTTACAAAAAAATATAATATATAATAATTGAATAAAAATATGAACTGCAGTTTCAGTTTCTCAAAAATTAAATATGATGAAATAATTGTAAAAATTAGTCTTGAGAAATCTAAAAACCATGGTATAACGTCAACATATTTGGAACACCAATGGGTATCCCAGTTGTGTCCTTCGATCTGTTAGTTACCAGTAGGTGCATATATGTTTGTTGGTACGATGGCTACGATATATTTTATATTTTATCCTCTGCGGGTACTGATAGGCAAATTATTTTATTGTTTAAAATGCATAAAATATTAAATTATTAAAGATACGGATTGAACATTAAAAACAACGTTTTTTATAAGTAGTTAATATTGTAACCGAAAACTATAAAAAAAAAATATTGACCTAGTTGTTTTTTTTAGATTCATCTAAGTTCTAATTTGAACGAAATAAGTTATATGTAAACAAAAATTGGTTAATGGAAAGTAATAACTAATAATATACCTAACTTTAACTCCTTTTTTGAATTAAAAAAAAATATATCAATTAATAGTAGCAATGTTAGTATGGGGCCTCAAAATAAATCATTGCACACGGGCCCAAACTTATAGTTACGGATCTATACAGTTATTAGATTGTACCTATAATTGTACGTTACACCACAAGCATAACGATGCGTCGATGCATATTGGTGAACGACACAAATGTTTGTGAGCGTTCGTGAAAATCCTTAAATCTAAAAGACATACTTTTAAGGGAAATAGTTTCACTGTTTCATAAATCCTTTGGTATCCATTGAGTTTTAAATACATTGAAAACACGATTTCTGGGTACAACCATGGTTTGTAGAGTCGCATCGCGACTATTTCTGATGCTCTATACAAACAAATGTATGTGTTTAATACTCAAATAGCTACTCATTTCAGGTATAAACAGAAAGGTGAAAATTATTTATTCAGTATCAATAAATCATTTTTTCATTGAATTGCATTAGGAATCGTATTTAATGTTAATCATGTTTTAAATAGTAAACGCAATATATTACGATTTATAATTAAAGTATAACTTACATTACAATTGCTTCGCCAAATTCACATTCTTTATTGTTTGATTGACTGTCTAGATTGTAACCCATAGTGGTTTCTAGAAATAAAATGTCCCGGTACTAATTATAAAAGATCACTATGACAAATTATAGTAAAGTTATATGGTATCTATTCTAAAATCTACTTTTTTAAAAGTATTCAAATATATATAAAGCATAATAGGTACTTGTTATTAGAACCATTTAAAATACGTATTTGAATACTCATTAAAACTAAAATTTACGATTGAGTTTGATTCACAGTAAAAAAATATATGAGGTACCTAATCTATATATTTCAAATTGTATTATTTTTATTTTGAGTACCTAATTAAAATAGAAAATTTATAAACTAAAAGAATAAGTATTTAAAGTACGTACTTTATTCCTTAAATAGTTTTTGAATACTTTTAATCAAATACTATACAAGAATGATATAGAAATAAAATATCAGTTAATAACTATAGAAAGTTATCTCAAATCATTATAGATAGCAGCCAATGTGTATTATACTTACGACAAATTGTATCAAGAGCAGCTGGTGCGATATAGCCCCAGAGATCGAACGTTTGCGTTTTATTTAATTCCTTTGTAACATTCCTGATGAGAATTTTGTTTTTTTCGTTAAACACTGGGAAAAACTGCTCCAAAAGTTTGGCATTAAAAGCGGGCGTAATCATGCGACGATTTTTCCGCCATTTTTCAACTGTAATCGTTTTAAATTATGAAAAACTCCTTATAACTACTTATAAGAATGATTTTTTTTTTTTTTTTAAATGCAAATCATTTAAACTTTTGTATTCAACTTACCTGGTGCAGTAAACAAACCTTCACCCACGCCGTTCTTGAAGAAATCGTATAGTCGGTCTTTGTTAAGAGCCTTTGAACTATGAAAAACAATCTGAGAAATTAAGGTAATAATAATAAAAAAACGCCATTTATTTTAAGGTATTAATATTTACAAATGGAGATGCTATCGAAAATTAAATAAACTACTTTTATAATATTAATTTCCTTGCCTATCCTTATACTAAAGTGGAGTATTTTTAAAATTTTATTTTTTTTTTTTTTTTTACAGTGAAAAAATAAACTGTAAAAAAGTTTAATTTGTACTGCTTCACGACAGTTATTACAATTATTGGTTTAACTAATGTAACTGTTTAATTTAGATGACAATAGACCAATACAATATTATCTTTATTGTTTTAAAAAAGTAATTATTACTTGTAAGTCTTCTGGTTTACAAACGGTAACTGCAAAATATGGTCCCAACCATAATTTAACAGGTGATAGATTATATTCTTTCGCCAAATCAATTATTTTTCTCATGATATCTGAATAACATCAAACCATATACATAAATAGAACATTTAATTTGTTTTCAGGAATTTATTATTTTCATTACGTTCTGATGATCCAATAAATTTATATGCTGATCCTATAATCGGGTACGCTGGAGGCCCCTGCATTCTAGCAGCCAATTTTTCAAAATGTCTGTTTTGCCATTTGAAGTAACACCACACCATCACAAGAACAACAACAATTATATAAGTAATTATTTCAACCATTGTCAATTTTAAAATGAAATCCATGGACTGGCTGTATTAGACGACTATTATAAAAACATATAATACAATATTATACTGTCAGCGTCAATATATTTAGTCCGAATATTACAAACCTTTAATCTAAATTAAAAATGAAAAGCATCTGTTTACAACGGTTATAATATTTCTATTATAAAATTATTTTTTTTAACTTGTTATACGTAATAAATTGTTTATAAATACTTGTATTCATTAGTTTTTTGCTACTATTCATTTCATTGCTATACGCCTAGGTACGACACTGTACATATTAACTGAAATCAACAAAAGTAACTAATAGTTGTTACTTATTTTATTCAACGACTTACCCCTCTTATATATTTTATATATAGACATTTACTCATAATTTATTTTATACTAATACATGAATAATTTGTAGTAGGGATAGGTATATATTATAATGTATGATGCATGTATACATTAATTATAATACTAGTTATTGATTTAAATTCATATTAAAATTTCATCCATATTGAAATCCTACTAACCTTGGTATATTATTTAAATGTGTTTAAACATAGTCATGCGTTACATTTAATACTCCAAACAAATCTTGAAATGTTTGTTACTAGGTATTTGTGTTCAGCATTTGATTGTTAAAATAATTTTTTTTTTTTAAGGAAAAATAATATAATTTAATTAAGATCTTAATGCAAATTTCGTTGTACCTAAGTATGTATTTTATTAGATAATAATTACAAAGTACATAGTTAAATACCTAAGACGAGTTATTATATACTAAGTGTTCAATGCCTTTTAAGTTACAAGTAATTTGTGTACCTAGTAAATTATTCAATATTGTAGGTTATGGGATGGAGGGAACTATATGTATACCCTACATTTATAGTCATTAGTAATTTATTGACATTTTAGTGTTTCAGATATTATTAGATACGTAGGTGGTATAGGCGTACAGTATTTATATATTTATTTAAATAAATTAAATGTGTAAGCTTAAGATGTGTATATAATGATTAGGGCTGGGATTTGTATGTAAATACATATTTTTAGTGAAACACGATAAATTAATTATTGCAAATGATTTGCAATAAAATAAGACATATTTTATTTTATATATTTTTTATATATTTCTTCATAAATACATATTTTTACATACTTTGTAAAATTTTCGTTTTTATTTACATACTTCGTAAATTTTGACAATTTCAGTGGTTTAGTAATATTTTACATTTATATTTCGATAACTGTATCCGGCAAAGTGTAAGTGTATAATGCATATAGGAAATAAGTAGGTTAAAATAAATATTAATAACTTGATTTTAGTTTATCTCATCTGTTTCTGTTCGATAACCATACCTTAATGATGTTAGATTATACTTTATGTTATACAATTATTTGACAAAATATTATATTTACGAATTTACAACAGTGCCTATCAGACTATCAGTTCTTGTGTTCGCGTGGTTGTGAAAACATCTTTGCATTTCGAGTTATAAATTATAATTTATAAACTAAAGACTTAATAATAAATTAGTAAATACAATGCCTAAAGTAGTTCGATCTATTTCAACTAAAATTTCAAATGTTATCCGTGATTTTCCTAACTCTTAGAAAAAATTATGTTTCAACTATTTACGAAGAAACATTACTTAAAATTTGTGATTTAATTCAAAATGGTCCTATTTGGGTTTCTATTGATGAATCTACTGACGTTGAAGGCAGGTATTAATAATGATATACTGTACTTAGTGCTTCCAGCTAAGTAGACAAACCCGGAGGCAGGCACAATAACAAAAAAAAAATCATCTATTGTTGTAACTTTTATACATCAAATATTATTATTATATTTAATAACTATCAAATAGACAAATAATTTTCCAATTAAAAAATAGATAATATTATATAATATAATTAGGTAATAAAATGTAAAAATGTTTTTTTTTTATAGATCATTAATAAATATAATTTAATCATAATCAAACCTGTAATATACCTACTAGGTCCAAATATTGTACCTATTACCTAACCATTAAATTTCAAAATGTATACTATCTACATCACAAAAAATATTATACATCACTATACCTACATTTATTTACTTTAGTATCTTTACTTCATATCTTCTCCCAAGTAACACATGGATGTTAATAAGATAATAATAGAATATTCATTAAGAATATAATATGTAATGTGTAAAGAATATTCTTCATTCCCCTAAAGATCTTCTATGAATATGCATATAACGTGAAAAAATGGCAAAATGAGTCACCTATAGATAGTCCATGAATATCTAGTCTTATTGGATCAACTATAAATAATCTTATAGAAATATTCATGTAGTAATTTAAATTATTCATACAATATTCTATGGGTTAGGTAAAAAATTAAATGGGTATTTAAAATTAAATAATATATGAATAACTCATTATTGTTCGTATAAATTATTACCAAAATACTATTTGATGATGAATATCATATTCTATTCATTATAAAACATATATCCATTGCAGGTTGTGAACATATTAATTTATTTTAGATTATACATTATATATATACTATGTATATAATATAAATACATAATATATTTTATTTTATTATTTAAAATGTTTGGATGTATTTCTTTTACATGGATTACTTATTTTTAAATCTCGCATTTCAATGCTATTTTTAGTCGTCTAACTAAAAAATAAAAACCAAAATAAACTTTGAAACATACTCATACATTTAATTTTATTTAAACTTTAAAACAATTCTTATTTTTTAATGTTAAATTTATTATAAATTGATACATGATATTGTTAGGTACAAGGTTTAAATCTTTCACCAGCTTTAGTGAGCCAAACACTTGCTACTAGTTCAATATCTTTCACTGAACGATCGGAACATGTTGATTTGATTGCTTCTAGAACAAACATAAACAAATTAATTAAGTTTTTTCTTAAGAGATTGCTACACAGACATTTACTGTCTGCGTCTGAATTATGAAATTTTGAATATTTGATTATAAGTGCATATTTACTTATAGTAGGTATAGGTATATACTTATACCATTAAAACATTTTTTTTTTTAAGTAGGTATTAAAGGAACATATTAAAAAACCAATGGATGTTCAAAATTAAAAATCTATATCTATTGAATACAATTAACCTTACTTTCATATTTATATTATATAATTTTCTAGCATTAATAATAATATTTTGTTTTATATTATGTATAATTCTGTAAAAATTAAATCACCAGAATAAAATATTACATTTCCTTATTAGGACGATAAAGTAAATATTAATTAGACTAATAGGTACAATATTTAAAAGATCATAAAATAAATAACTAAAATTTTTCAAATTATCGATATGTCAAAGTATCCAAATAATTATCAAACAATAGTTAATGAATGTAAGTACCTACCTACCTATTCTTTTAAAACAATAATTAACGTATTATGTTCTTTCAAATTGTGATATAAAACAAAATAATTAAATATTATGTGGTTTTTAAACTAATTTATTGGCTTTTACAAAATATTTGATTAATCAATTTCATGTGGTAGTGACTACTTGTGAGTAATATTGTAGTCTGGAGATTATTTTTCCTAGGGTTGGGGATTTTTATTCCGAAATTCACTGTCTGTGTATAATAGTTCAGTGCATTGTGCATATAGTGTAAAATTATGTATAATAATCTTACCAATATACCGACATGAATCGTTTCCTTAAAACAAATAAGTACAGGCATACAGCTAATGATATTTACCATATTTATCATAGGAAATATAAAATAATAATAAACATTAAACTTTAAATAAAAATTAAATTTTCAAAAAAAAAAATAAGAAATACAGTTGAATATTGTAAGGTTTATAAATATTTGAATTTTTAGGAAACAATTGAATAATTTATTTTTGGTGGCTAAGCCCCCTCCCCCTAAGTTTTGCTTATGGTTACGCACTTGTAAGACGGAGAAAGCAAATATCTGTGTAGTGTCCTCTTAACAAATAATATTGTAGGACATCTAAATAATATCATACTTACTAATTAGTAATGATGAAAGGATAGTACCTACTTTTAAAAGATTTTTTATTTCCTTTGTGCGCGGTGTAACTAAAAAGTTTAGCAAACTCGTCCGTTATTAATTTTCGTAAAATGCGTCTCACTCTCTCCTTGAAACTCGATCCACCAATCATACTTAACATTTTGATCTAGATCACAATTTAATTTACAGTGTTACTTAACTTAATACTTGTTGTTATTATTATTGAAGTTAAGATTATAATATTTTTTATAAATAACTTACAGTTTCATCATTGAAAAAAGAATTCTCAGCTAAAGCTTCAGTCAGAGAAGTCAAAGTGTCTTCATTCGATACTGGTAACTTCAAAAATATTTACGTTCTAACTCTTGGCGATCAATATTTCCCGGATTAATTTCTTGCACTTTTTCAAGTTTCTCATTGATGTCATTGACCATCAACATGAGGAGATCAAAATATTTAGAGTGCTCCACAACCCTAGCATTCAGGGTAACTAACTGCCTCATTACCTGTCTTTGAAATTCTGTGAAATAAAAAGAGTAACTTAATAATATAATACCTATAATATGCAATAAATTAATAAACATATAAATTACTGAAATTTGAGAATCTTTTGACATAATATTAGTAAGATAAAATAATAGGTACCTATAATATACCTGCATTCATCACAAACATTTGAACAAATTATATGGATTAAGTTTAAATAGGTATGTATATTTTTTTTTTAAAATCATTAAATTAATAACAAAAGTTTCTATTAACAAAAACGTGTTAGGTGCGTATATAGTAGTCGTTTACTCGTCTGAGACGCAGATTCGACATTAAATGATTATTGTATATCTTGAATAATAAGTATAACCAAAATAACAGAAACACATATGCCGGTGTGGCAGAATTTTTAACACAGGCAATCCCTGGAGACCGTTAATTTTGTAATGAGTCATAGTAAGCTACTATACGTAAGCTGAAAAAAATATTAATATATTATACACGGGGAATATTCATCATATCAGCTGTGTAGAATTATTCATTGAACATTCAATAATGGATATTTTCTATCGATATTCTTTTAGAATCATTCATAGGTTGTTCAAAAACAATTAATAAGAAAACCAATATGAATAGATCATTACCAATGGATTATTCATTTACTCAACTGAATTAGAGTAATAATTGAATATTCTTCAACTAATATTCTTTAAAAAACAATATTTTATTGTTAATATATTATTACGAGCAGACAAAATTTAAAATGGTTATTCAATGAATAATTGTTTTATGTAAAAACAAATATTCATGTAATAAGCTAAGTCGAAGAACAATAAAGAATGATATGAATATCCGGTTAACTGTGTACCTAGTAATAGTTTAACATATTATATAATATTGATACTATTTACTAGGTAAGTAGTGAATATAATGAATAATTTACCGTGCCAAATAATAATCTATAATACATAAAAGCAACATAAAAAAAGCGGGTAGGTGGGTGTCGATAAACGATTCTAAGCGGAGACGGTTTGTCAATCTAGAATATTTTATATTATATTTATATTGTTATTACTTATTATTAATACAGTAGCCGGAATGTTGAGTTACCTAATATTATAAAATTACTACTCCAAAATATAGACCTAACGGCTAACCGCATAATTTAAATGACTGTAGGTAATAACCCTTCTTATAATCAATTATTTTTCCGATGATCTGTGAAGGATATCAAAATATATATAGGCATAGGTTGATAGTATGTTCTATTGTTTTCAAGAATATATTATTTTCCTTACCATGTTATGTTGGTCTAAAGTATTTAAGCTCTATTCCAACAATTCGATGTCCGAGCGTTCTAGCCTCAATTTTTTCAATGTGACTGTTGTACTGTTTGCTAGTAAAAACCTAACCTAACCGTTTATCTAAATTAAAAACGAAAATTATCTGTTATTGTATATTATATTTACATTACAAAGTCATGGTTTTTGATTTTTTACTTATAATTTATATTTATATTCATGCTATCGTTTTACTCGCACCTACGGCATGCACATATACAAAGGTATCTATACAAAAACCTGAATGCAACAGACTAAGCATCGGTTTTTATTGCCTGTCATACTCTTTTTATATAAAATTTGCATGTTATCAGATTTAATTTATTATGTTACAATAATACTTATAAAAATTATTCTTATTACGGTAGTAGGTACCTAATAGCTACAGCGTATACATTTAAATTATAACATTTCCTGATATCAATTGCATTCATACAGTTTTAAAACGCATTGAAATTAAAATATATTCTTACGATATTAACCTTGGGGTATAAATTTTCAATTTTTTGCTTGTAAAGTTATTTTTAATAAGTTAATCAAATATTATTTATATTTGTTTAACAATTAATTATTCTATTACGAGGATAATATGCTTTTTTTATATCATTTTGTACGTTTTATTTGATAGAGATATTACAATTTAATAATATATAATAAAGATGAATGTTGAGTACCTTTTGTATACAACTTAACATTCAATAAATGTAAGCAATTATTCAGCATAGAATGGTTTTTAGATCAAGGATCAAGGAACTATAACAGAAAGACCTTACAAATAAAAATAAACATTTGATACTAATTAAAAGTATGACAAAAAATATGAAAATTTTATGGATAATAAATAATTTAAGAAATATACTTACGCATATTGTAAACAATGTTATATTTATACATATTATAGTTTTTGTATGATACTGGTTTTCGGAAAAATACTAAAAAATTGCGTATCTCGCCCGTTTGATTTAACACAGTTACCTATATAAACATTATCCTGGTTGAGTTGTATATATTATATACGACTCGACGCATATGATAATATAATACTATTAAAATATATTTGTATATATTTATCACCGATGTCTAAATTAAAGGTCATACATATTATTTGACTTATATGTATATAAATCTACTCAGTAATATAATTATTATAATAATATAAATAATAACATAATATACCGAGTATGCGTTAAAACGTTTACTTGCTTCGTTGCAGATCCTACTCACGAAGTTGAAAGTTCTTACTATTTTTTAGAAAGTGTGCGTACTCTACTGTACCTACGCACATGCTATACGAACGAAGTAAATGACAAGACACATAAGTATTTAATAACATGTACAACAATAAAACTATATTATAAGTATCTACCTACGATTAAACACAAATTATATTATGATATTATGTAAAGACATAAATAAAATATAAAATGTATCTGTAATTTGCCGTACTTGTCTCAGACAAGACGTATTGTCAGTCATTAGTGATTATATGAAAAAATAAAATAATAATAGGTAGTCCTTATTTTAAATTTAAAATATTTCTAAAATTATAAGGTAATATGTATAATATTATAATTTATGAAACTATATTACTTCAAAGTTCTATAAATCTTGAAGTTGAAATATTTATATGTGGGACAGTTGAATTCAACATGATTTTCTTGGACACTGTATATGTACGTATATTGTATATTTTACTCGGGCACCATCTGGCGAACAAATAAACCGTTATTAGTGATTACAAGTAGCTCATGATACCAATAATGATCTATACTCTATAGCAATGGAAATTATTATTTTTGAAAACACAACAAAAGGTTCCAAGTCTCGGCTTTGTTACTACACATAACAGATTAACTCTCATAGACAAAAGTAAAATACTAGTTTTAACTTATAGTATTCAAATACTGTAGGTATTATAAAAATTTGTAATACAATAAATACGAAACAAAAGTTTAACTTTATTAGTATTTGAATATCAAACTCTCTTACGCTATATCACTCTTAAATAATAGATTGAACGTAAACAATTAAGAATTAAAAAAATTATAATATTAGCAATATAAAATAAACGTTAGACAAAACATTTTAAAATAAACATAGATATAATTAATTATTTTTTATTAATTTATTTATTTTGACAAAATAAAAGAAACATTTAATATCCATACAACTATAATATTATGTTGGTACAAAATTAAAACATAAACAAACATAATCTCTAAACATTATACGATGACTAAGATACAAGAAATTCAAAGCTGATATAAACGTTTTAAATTAATAATCATACATAATACGAAATATGTATTAAACAGTTTAATAATGTCTACATATTTATAAGACATTCCAACTAAAAGTAAATAACTATAAAATAATTACTTTAAAACGAAATGCATCATAGATTTTTTTTTTTCATTGTACTAATTAAGTCAACAATTTTCTTTAATTGACCATACGTAAATCGTAAAACGTAATTATGGTTGTTAAGTTGATAAAATAGTTTAATACTCAATTTAAGCTTAGACTTAAACATTAATTAGCAGCGTATTCTCTTTAATACCCAGCTGTCTAGAATAATAAATTGTTCAATACTATACATAATACACTAATTGGTTATTTCTGATATCCAACACAAACATAATATATAAAATAAACTATTCATATTAATCGCATTTAGCATTGAGTCCTATCAGACTCTAATATCGCTTATATGTTGGTCTTTTGTCCCTTGGTCGAATTGTAATAGGATAGCCGTGAACACTTCTCATCAATAAACCTAATTTTAACTTAATGTCTGTTAATTTTATATCTGTATGAACGCTAAAATGTCGCAAGAATGTTGACACAGTGACTTTCATTGACAGCATGGCATATTTGGATCCTGTTGTTAATATTTAAAAACAATAATATTACAATACACATAGGTATTGAAGTTATATATAATTATGATTTCACAAAATATTACTTTACCTATGCAACCCCTTGGACCACCACTAAAAGGAATAAAGCTATATTTATGACGTTTAGAGACATTTTCTGGGCTGAAGTTTTCAGGATTAAAAGACGAAGGATTTGGGTACAAATCAGGACTATGATGTGTGCCTACCGGTGTTATAACACACGTTGTTCCTTTCGGTAGTACGTAATCATTTGAATCTATAATTTACAGTTATTTTAATATTAATTTATACACAGGTAGTACATTTTTGAATTCACTCACATATTTTAAGATCTTCCTGAATTTCTCTGAGTAGCACTGGCCCTACAGGGTACATTCGAAGCGTTTCTTTTAACACTTGTTCTAAATACACAAGTCTAGTAGTGTCTTCAATAGTAATAGTTTGGTCACTTTCGCCAAATATATCGTAAATTTCATCGTATACTTTATCCTGAAATAGGTATAAATCAAATTTACAAAAAAAATAATTAGGTACCTACATTGATTTAATTTCCATGTAAATAAAAACTGAAAAAATGAAACTGTTTTTAAGTACATTTCTTTTTCTGCGTATATAAGTGTAGAGTGTACACTGTTAACATTTAATGTATAAAAGGTCACTATGTAACTTTAATAATGTAACGGAAATGTGTTATATTATGCTAGATATTATATATTTACTTGGATATCTTGATCAATAGCTAACATCAAAAGACAAAAACAGACTGTGATAGCGCTGGTTTCACTACCCTGTAATTACGTTAATATTTTTTATTCAAAATATATTTCATATAAAAGATAATACTATACAAGATATTATGGAGAACAATAGATTTTTACCCCAGTCATCATCGTTACAACCTCATCCCTAATATCGGAATCTGAGAAATTTCCACCTTCATTGTTCAGTTTAAACAATATGTCCAAAAAAAGTTTTGATTGATTTTCTAAATAAGAATAAATTTGATTTAGAACTTTTTAATTTTAAGTTTTGCTAGAAAATATATAGTAAGCAAGAATAATGTAAGTTTACGGTCTCAAATAACTCACCATCGTCATTGTTGGCAACGTCTATTTTAGCATCAATTGTTTTTTTTCTCCGGTCAAATTCGTCTTTTTTTTCTTTGATCACCTAAAAATATCAATTATTTACACTTATATGTTATATTATAACAAGATAAAATGTGTTAGGGTACAAATAAAATAGAGAGAATTCCTGGGAAATGTGCACAATGTTGTTGTCTTCAATTATCCTGATATTGTTCTCAATCCTATATTAGTTGTGAAAAAGATTAAAGTAGACAAAATAAATCACTACAACAACAGATGACGGTGGTCCTAGTTGATTATTACTACCACGCACCAAAACCATTAGCGACCGTCAAACAAAATTAAGGAAAAACTGGAATACTAACTTGTAACTATTACTGTACAGCAAAGAAACACCCACTTGGCGACCTTTTTTTTTTTATTCATTAGTATATTGTACAAATTTGGAATGCCATTGACAAATATATACTTTGCGCTGATTTATATAATGTGACATGTTTGTCAACCTGTTATACAAACCTAGTAGGTACCTAGTCCTAGAGTATATCCATTAATTTGTTTTATTGCGTTACAATTAAACACTAAAAAATAACCAATTAAATATTACATCCAAACTATTCAAATTTATAATTATTGTTCCATGTTTACTAGGTACACTTAAAAAGTGTTTTTACAAAAAAATATTATTATTGAATAAAAATATAAACAATGTATTGAACATTAAATATGATAAAATAGCTGTAAATATAAAGGATACAAAATCTAAAAATATTGTAGAAAAACGTCAAAATTAATTTATAAAGAATTTGTGGGTTATGAGCATTTTTAATTTACGCTATATTATATACGTAACTAACTTTGCTAAAAAAATTAACTATCGTAGAAAACTAACATTCAAACACAGACAATGTTTATACCATTAAGTTTTATAATAGGTCGATTCACTCTAATCTTTAAACTAATGGACTTATGGTAACGTGATATTATGCTAAATTTGCTTCGCTAAAAACTTGTAAGATGCATGGAGGCAACACATGCGGATGTGGCAAAATTATAAAATTAATTTAGATACGAAGAAATCGAAGAATATATTATGGGATACTAGCTGAGTGAGCTACGATTCCTCAATTATTCTATAAATGTCAAAAAAAATTGTTTCGCTTTGTCAAGAACTTGATAATTTGATACAAAATCATTAGTTTTCTTATGAGTAATTTGTTATAGTAACAATTAAAAAATTTTAAAAATACATAGGCAATATTTAAAAATCCTTAAGTCAAAAAGACATACTTGTAATGGAAATTCGTTCACTGTTTCGAAGACTCTTTGCTGTCCAGTGAGTTTTAAATACATTGAAAACACAATTTCCGGGTATAACCATGGTTTGTAAATTCGCATCGCGTCCAAATCTGATACTCTATAAAACAAATTTACGTGGTTAATTTCAGGTCAAATATTTAGTGAGAAAATAATCTATATGGATTTATAAAAATCATTGTTTCGTATTACTGTAAAATAGCTTCGCCAAATTCACACTCTTTATTGTTCGATTGTGTGTCAAGATTGTAACCCATAGTGGTTTCTAGAAATAAAATTGCAGTTGTTAACCATAAATGATTTCAAATCATTAAAGATATTTGTACATCAACTAGATAGGCGTTTCCTTCTTATTATTGAAGTCGGCCACCATTTACAAAGTAGACAATGTTTACAAAATATCACAGTATGAATATATATGAATAAATGTAAACATTGTTTGCTTTATAAATGACGGGCTACATATAATTAATATGTCACAACTGTAATATAAAAACGGCTCTATCCAATCATATATCCATTATACTTACGACAAATAGTATCAAGTGCAGCTGGTGAAATATAGTCCCACAGATCGAACGTTTGTGTTTTATTTAATTCCCTCGTAATAATCTTGATAAGAATTTGGTTTTTTTCGTTAAACACAGGGAAAAACTGTTCCAAAAGCTTGGCATTAAAAGCGGGAGTGATCATGCGACGGTGTTTCCGCCATTTATCAACTATAATAATTGTTTTAATTTATTTTCAATTGTAATATTAAATTCTAAAAATCTCGTTTATCCGCTAAGAATTTTTATTTTATTTTGTGCAAATACATTTTTTTTAAATTTTTGTATATAACTTACCAGGTGCAGTAAACAAACCTTCACCCACAGCATTTCTGAAAAAGTCATACATTTGGCCTTTGTGAAGCGCTTTTGAACTATTAAAAACAATCTAAAAAAAATGTATGCGATAATTATATAAACAGCCATTTTTTTTAAGTTATTCATTTTTGAGATGTAAACAAAACAGTTTGATATTCTTTAGGACATCGATAAATATCTAGTATGACTTCCTTCATGGCCTCAGAAATTTAGTCAGTGTAAATTTAAAAAGAGAATTGAGCGTAAATCTACAGTAAATTTTTATGAGCGTTTAAAGTTAGATATTGGATATTCACCAATAAAATAACAAATTTTTATTCAACGATCTTCTTATTTTCTTGTAATTTAATAACTAATAATTATAGCTGCTTAAATTGTGTACCAAATGTTTATTTTATCGTTTGTATATATAATAACATTTTCAAAATTTTCAAAATTTTCAAAATATTTTGATTTTTTTCTATATCAATAAAATGTGCCTTTTTTTAACTATTTAAGACAATGTATGATATTTATGCATTGATAATAAGTATCATAACAAAATGCGTCTTTTTTTATTGACTCATTAATACTATTTAATGAAAAAAAAATATTAAATAAAAAATATTAAGAAGTGGAGATTTTATCAAAAAGTAAAACAAATTAATGTTATATTTTTTAAATACATCATTATACAAAAAAGTAGTATTTTTAAAATTCAATATTTTTCTTTCTAATATATTAATCAATTTGAAAATTAGAGCAAAAAAAATAAATGTTCAAAAATATTTATTTTGTACGTTGTAATATTATAAAAATATAATACGAATAAATTAAACTTCATAATTAGCTTTTTAACTTAGACCAATTGATTGGACCAATAGATAATGTTTATTGTTTTAAAAAAAATATTTACTTGTAAGTCTTCTGGTTTAGAGATGACAACTCCAAAATATGGTCCTAACCAAGCTCTAAATGGTTCTAGATTATATTCTCTCGCATTATCAAATATTTTACTCATGATCTCTGAAGAATATAAACAAGTTAATATATGTAGTAAAATTAATTTCTTTTTAGAAATATATTATATTATTTTCATTACGTTCGGACGATCCAATAAATTGATATCCTGTTCCAATGATCGGGTATGTCGGAGGTCCCGGCATTCTAGCGGCCAATTTTTCAAAGTGCCTGTTATTCCATTTGAAGTAACACCACAACACCACAATAATAATAACATTGACGTAAACAATAATTTCAATCATTATCAATTTAAGTTTTTAATTCACTGACTGTATTAAACGACAGTTGTATAACAAAGTAATATAACACAATAATAGTATAGTAGTATACTGCCTGCGCCAATGTATATATTTAGTCTTAAATACAATCCATTAATATAAATTAAAACGAAACATATTATCTCTCTACAGTACTTATATAAATATTATAAAATTATATTTTTATACTATTGATTATTAATACTTATATTCACTATAGTTTTTCACTTCTATATCTCCATTCCATTACTAAATTATCTACGCTGCACTTAATAACCAAATGCAACAAAAATAACTAATAGTTTTTATTCGCTGACATACCCTTCTTATATTATTCGTCTAGAGACATTAAATCGTAATTAAACTATTTTATTACAACTTACTTATGTTATACGTTGTAGTAGGGATTGTATATACAACCTATGATGCACATATGCATACATTTTATTATTTATTACATTAAAATACAATTCTATTATAATATAATTCTAGGTACATTAAAACGCTACTTACCTTGGTATAATATTTTAATATGTTTAAATATTATATGGTGTAGTCTATTACATTTAATAGGTACATACCTAACATAACATTGTATTAAAAAAATAATTTTATATGTCAATTTTTAAGGGCATTATTGCGCGATATAATACATTTTTTTATGGATATTTGTAGCCATTTTTAGAGCATATTTCGACGGTTTTGGAGCATATAAATCTAAGCCCTTATAAGAAATCTTTTATTATTTTTTCAAATCTAAGATTTAAAAATAAATAATTTCATGAATTTCAAAATAATTTGCACATTTTCGTGACTTTTTTCTCATTTCGTCAAAATTTGAACCTTAAATAAAAAAATTGTGACTACGTATTTTTAATATTTTTCAACTGCTATTGTAACAGTATATTAGAAGTCTTGTATTATTTCAGTGTATTTTCAAGCCTTTTAACCCAGCGACTAAAATTTAATTGACATTTATAGGAAAAAAAACTCGAAACCGAAACCGAAACCGAAATAGGAAAAATTATTTTCAGTTTCAAGCCTTCAATTAGTGTGTGACTAAGCCATCAAACTCTTGATATTTGTTATAGTATTATAATATTTGCAATCATCAATATTAAGATAACTTCTGTAAACGGCCACTATTATAAATAGTGTACAATATGATATAACTGTTTATAACTAGCAGTCGGATGTTGTAAGAGTTGCATATTGCTATCTGTATGCTCTCGATTTGATAGACCAAGCTGGACAGTTCAAAATTAAAAATGCACATTTCGTCAGTTACAGAGAAAAATTGTTTTTTATTGAAAATATGCATATTGCATATTTAACATTTACTAAAAAAAATTTGATTTTATCTTTCTCAACTGCTTTATTTTGAATAATATTGAATATAAATAGTAGGGGATCAAGTGGATGTCGCTCTGCTGTACAGTAGATTACAAGTAGATCACTGTATAATGGATGGTATTAAATTTGAATTCAATGATATAATATCATTATATACGAAAAATGATTCTGAGCGGAGACGGTATGTCAGTCTAGAATATTTTAAATTATATTGATATTGTTATTTTACGGTAGCTGCTAAGTTGAATTAATATTATTAATATTATTTAATTATTAACCTAAAATTATCAGTGATGCTTGAAAAATATTACAATATAATATACTTTTACTAGTTTTACTCGTTAAAATTGATTTTAATATGTAATTTCGTCCAAATTTGAACTTAAAATGTCTGTAAAAAATAACTGTGTTTATTTATTTTTTAGATTTTTTGATAATAGTATGTAATATTTATTAGAATATTTATTTAAATTTTCAATCCTTAGCTATAAAAACTGACCATTTTATAATTGTTTAGTTACAATGATTGATAATTTTCGAGATTTTGATGAATTTTGTCAAAATTCGAACTTTAAATGCTTATAAAAAAAATGTGTGCCTATGTATTTTTAATATTTTTCAATTGGTATTGTAACAATATATCAGGAGCTTTGTAATAAATTTTCATTATTTTTGGCCCTACAAATAAAAATTTATCGGTATTTATATTAAAAAAAACTAAAAAAGATGAAAATTTAAATGATCCGTAAAAAGCTCAAAAACAGTCAAAACATATTCAAAATTAGATGGTTTATAGAAAATGCTTATATAAACATTCAGTGAAATTTGCAAGCATCTACAGTTATTAATTTTTGAATTGCAACAAAATAAGAAAATCGCTACATGAGGAATCGAGTGAATATCTAATCTTGTAAAAATTTGAACTTAAAATGCTCATAAAAATTTATTTTGACTTGCTTATAAACATTTTTTTTATTGATAAAATTAGGCAAACTTATGGGGAATCTTGTGTCACATTTTCAAACCTTAGATATAAAAAGAAAATTTTTATGAATTTCTAACTCAAAATAAATTGCAAATTTTCGTCATTTTTTCGTATTTTGTCAAAATTTGATGTTTAAATGCTTATAAAAAAAATGTTGACCACGGATTTTTAATATTTTTCATAAATTTTTATAACAATATATTAGAAGCCTACTATTAAATTTTCAAGATTTTTTACCCAACAAATAAAATTTTATTGACATTTATAGAAAAAAATAACGAAAAAAATTGGAAACTGAAAATTTCCGTTAACAGGTCAAAATAAGTCAGAATATTTTGAAAATGCTATGGTGTGTAGAAGATGCTTATATAAACATTCGGTCAAAATTTCATGAAAGGTGATTATAGGCACAAAAATAAAAATTAAATAAAAAAAAACACACATCATTGTAAAATCAATACATTCATCGCTCTGCTCAGAATCTAAAATAAAAAGCATTTGTTATTATTGTTGCATTTTGTATATAATTAACATTTTTTTATGCTTATTTTACATTTTTTTAGTTAAGGCTTCTTTTAGTTCCGAGTACTAACCTAATCTAACTATAGTTATAAGTTATAGTGACAAATAGATTAGATAAGTACTAGTTAGGTTATGTTGATAATTTATAAATATAAATAATATACTTAAATACTTACTTTTTTATGATATTTTATAATAAACCATATAATATTATATGATATATGATATTAAATCAAAAAAATAATACTGTTGTCTTCTGGTGTTTTTAACCACTGGTCGCGTGGTGGTTCAGTCGGTTCAGATGTATTTAAATCTTAAATATCGATGTTTTTAAATATAAACCAAAGACAATAGTTTTTATTTAAACATGTATACGTGTTTAGGATCATATTCATTGTAAAAATTAATATTAATTTAAAAAAAAAAAATGTCTCATATACCTAAAATTGTTTGTAATATCTATTCTTGTGCTTCATATTACCTATACATTTATTAGGAAAAACTGATTTCTACGGTTATTCAATTATATTTTTAAGTTGAAAATACATTAAAATATCTTACAAACAAATTGTTCAAAACATATTAATTTACTATACAATATAGTGAAATATGTAAATTATTCATTGAAAATTAATATTTTTATTGCTATATTCGAACTCAGGGAATGTATAAGAAACTCTTTAGTCTCCACTTTACAATTAAAAAATCATATTGTTTTATATTTTGCTAATAATTCTCAAAATGTATTATCAGTAGGTATAAACTAAAATTTACATTATATATTTAAAATAATTATTCACAATAAATTATTAAGTATCTACTATTACTACATTTTTTTAATGAATTTTGGTTTGAAAAAACTAAACAGTTTAGTTTTGGATTTGATTTAAAAAAAGAATCAATACTTACTACTCAGTGATGTTTTTAGCTATAACGGCTGAGCTATAATAACTATTGCTCGTCATTCATCAATTGCATATTTTAATTACCAAAATAATATCAATACCTACTATTTTATGGTCAGAAATATGTGAAACTTCAAAATACAATATATACTTAATATTTATCATGAGTTTATATGAATAATGGTAAACATGATAAGGAAATCATAAACTCGTTGGTATATGTTTTTTTCACTAATTTTAATGAGTCATAATTTACAATTAGAAATATTATCCTTTATGTCAACAACTCAACTTACCCGATAGTGTAAATCATAGAGTAAGAATGTATATTATTATTACTTAAAAATGAATTAATAAATAATACTAAATATAATAAAATTATCATTAAATATAATGTTTTGTGTCCTACTGCCGTAATGAAAAGGATGTATCCATACAAAGAAAATGCGTTTAGAAAAAATGAAAAGTAATAAAGTTAGTATTTTATTTATTTTAATTACCTAGTTGACATATTTAAGGAAAAATAGTATGTGATATGCATACTCTAAACCACTTTTTTACACGTTTATTACATTAAACTTTTAATGTTTGTTGCATCGTCCTTTTTAAAATATTATAAATACGGAATATTGATAAACTTAATAAAATCTGCCATTAAAAACTCCAGTTCGGTCTCTGTATATTCTATTTGGTAGACTTATATATTATTAGTAGGCAGGTAACTTTTGCAATCTCAATTGCAAGTTTACTAAAAATTATAGTTTTATTATAGGTCAGGTTCGGTTAATTGCCATTAAGGTGGGTTTTGTGTATATTATTCGCACGTGATTACACAAATGCAGTTGGTCGGGACGCGATCAATTACATTTATTCAATATAAATGATGCATGAGTGGGAAATAAAACAAACGTCGTATTATTTTGTAATTCCGTTTAGGTTAGGCTCGAGACACACAGTTTATTTTTTCCACGTTGAAAAATATAAATGTGAAAATTCGGTTGCATGCGCGCACTACCATTACGTGAAATATTGGTCGATGTGACAATTATTTAATTTATAATAATATATTTGAGAAATGAGTTTATCGAAATACCAATAACAAAAATACTAAAAATATTAAAACTAATATCTATTGTATTCCATTGTGGTACATCGAAGCAAAGTAAATATTCTGCTTCATCACTATATTATGAATGTTATTTTAAGAGAACGCTACACAGATATTATTTGTTGTCTCCATCTTACAAGTGCGTAACATAGCAAATTTTCGCTCAGAAGATCACGTTTAACTTCGTCAATTTGAAAATTACAGTGAATCGACCTACACAAACTTGATGATAAGAACATTATCTGGGTTTATATCCGGATTTTTTACGATGATTATGTTTTCAAATGAGTTATGATCATTAATTTATAGTATGTTTCTATTATATATTCGTATAACTTGCTACAAAATTGAACGGATATTATTCTTATCAATCAAGTTTCATAACAGGTCTGTTCACTCTAGTTTTTAAACTAACGGAGCGAAACGTGATCAGCTTAGTGTACATTTGCTATAGTTACACACTTGTAAGACGGAGACAACAAGTGGCTATGTAGCGTCCACTTATAAATAATATTTGTGCCGCGGAAGCAACAGTTGTTGGTAAACTATAATAGACGATAGGCACGAAAAGCCAACTAGTGACTATCCTAGACCATCAAGAAAATATTATCCAGTAATGCTTTTCTTACATAATTCATACTCGACCATGAAATATATAGAAAGAGGATTCGTGTTCAGGAACTTTTAAAACGGATTCACAGTTACGTATGTATGTGTGTTGGCGAGGTAACTATGGTTACAACTTGCAAACCATGCTGGTTTAAGTGTTGAGTTGTAGTTAATTACTTGTGTAATCGGTTTCAACTTGGTCGTCAAAGTGCTAAACGATACAAAAAAGGCGATATAGGTATGCGGATTTATCGACATGACACGCGACACACGACCACGACGCTGTGAACCTGGCTTTATTGGTTAATATTTATTCAAATCATATTCTGCGTGATTATACAATAGTGTGTCCAGTTACGTGCTATGCCACATGCAGAATTCACATAATACTAGTATTTTTTCTATCTTAGGTATAGCACATTATACAGAATGAACAGTCATATTGTATAGTTAGTTTTTAAAATGCATAACGCGGACACTTTGTAAGAACAGGTACAACTTTAAATTGCACAACGCAGACATTTTCCAGATTTTTAAGTCATCAAGTTCCTAAATTAATTATAAATAAATTATAGCAACAAGTAATATGTAGCTGTAATAGTTAGTAATATAGCTACCTATTATCTAACCAGTTAATTAAAAACACTTTGATTATTTTGACTATTGCTTATAATACACTAGATTTTAAAACATTTTTAATTAATTTTTTATTTAATTTTTAATTTTTACATTTTTTAATAATTTACATTATATATACTCACTACTTAGGTATATGACTTATATTTTCAATGTATGAATTATGCATAATATAATAGTACAAAGTGTCTGCGTTCTGCAATGTATCTACCTTTTTACCACGTTTCGCACTTTTAATGCTTGATCGAACAAAGTGACCTAGAACCATTATACAGAGGAACCCCGATAACTGAAAGGCATATCATGGTCCCCTAGATTTCAACAAAGGATATTTGTGAGATGAAATTTTTCGATTTTGCCAACTATACAGTTTCTCGATTAGCCAAAGACGTTACATTTAGAACTAACATTTTTGAACCAATATCATACATTGAATCTGTAGATAACGATAACATAGATATACCTATGTACATAAATAACGATTGACGTAAAGCGATTACCAATCTATAATCATTATTCAATAACTAAAAAAGCCATGGTAAAATCATAGGAATTGTAGGCCGATATACTTAAATTTAATTATAAAACCACTCCAAAACCAAATGAATTATATAAAATATAAAAACTACAAAATATAACATTTCTACCTTGCACCCACATCTTATAATATAATAAACTAGATTGCCAACTTATCTATGCAGGTCGTGTATTTCATTGGAGCCAACAAACTGGAATATCGAGGCCAAAACATATCAGTTATTTTTTATTCTTTATTAATGGGTAGAGCCCTTTACAGCAATTTTTATATTTATAGCAAATCATTTTTTTTTATGTTTTAATTATATTTATATTATTCTCACCGATTTTATGATGCTATGGGTAAGTTGTATTCATAAATAGGTACACCTTGATTATAAATAACATATATTTGCCAATTAGTATATCTACAGATTTATATAATATATAGGCTGTAACAGGAAGACTTGTCAGATGAAATAACTTTTGTTCTACTTGATCAATATTTATAATTTTTTTTATATATAATTTATTCACTTGTAATACATGCAACTATGATAAAAAACAATTATTTTTTTTTTTAATAGGTGTTGAAAATTATTTTTTTAATTTTTTTAGAAAAATTCAAAATTGACAATTTCTAAATCTGATTATAAGAACAATTTTTATGGTAAAAACATTTATCTAAGTCAGGAAGTTTTTTTTAGGATTTTTAAAATATTAACATTTTTTTGAGTACCTAAATTAATTTAGAACGTAATAACTATTTTCAAAATATTATTCTTGGGAATTTCCTGTCATGAGTATACTTCTTACATTATTTGTTAACCATATTATTTTCACAATGTTTTTCATGCATTTACGTTGTATTATTTTTTTTAATCAGGTCTGTCTGTTACACTCTGTGTGTATATAATATATCTGTGATTTGAGAAAATTCTTTAATTCACAAGTTATAATTATAGGTATATCAATTCAAGTAAATTATAAATAAGCTATTTTTAGTTTAAGTTTAAGGTTAATTTCGATATCAATTTTAGTTAAATCATAAGGTTGGTCTAAGTTACAACCCATCATTTTAAATGTACCAATATTAGCATACGCATCATCGAATGTGACATTTATTATTTTGATTACAAATCAATTGCACAAAGTAATAGATATTTTCATTAATTGTGACTAAACAGCGGATTTTATTTTATCCACAACCCAATATCCAATTAGTCAGTTTGATTCACAACTTCATAGCACCGCTCAGAAACCAAAATAATGTAGCCATATGCAATATGCTCAACATTTACCATCATATAATAGAATTGAAAATGGACTATTATTATTTTACGATATCAATTTCAGCTATTTTAGTACACTTTTATCAATTGTAATAATATAATTGATATTTTTCAATATTTACAATAATATATTGTATGCATAATAGGTCTAAAAAGTACAAGATAAAAATCTTACATATTAAAATAATTAAAATTTTTATTCTGCACTGTATTAAAAAAAAAAAAAACTGAATAAATTGTAAATAATATGATAACAATGTAATTAATAAATAATAAATATTAAAAATATTATATTAATAAATAATACATAAACCTAACATATATATTATATATATAAATATATAATACAATCTTTCGGATCTATGGCAGAATCCCTTTATTTTGCTATGTTCCAAAAACTTTAGGTCAGCTTGTACTCGAACTGTAAATTATTTTGGTGTCAAAAATGCATAAAAATTTTCATTTTAATATCTTAGATTTTAAAATGTAATAAATGGTTCCACTTACGTTTTTCTATTTATAACGAAAAAATAATACTATTAAATACATTCTTTATGGGCTTTTGAAATCGAAATTTTTATGACATTAGAAAATAGGTATTCTCTCGCGTATTAAATAATTCTTCTCCATCAGTTTTTGATATTTTATTGTAATTCAAAACCAAATAACCATTGATACTTTAAATTATAATTTAATCCTTTTACATGCATCACACAGTTTTTAAAATATCTTGATTCTATTTAATTTATTGTTATAGACATTTTAAATTTTCAGTTTTTCTTTAAAGTTTAAACGTTGATAAAAAACATTTCCCTGAGTTAAAAATTAAATAATATAGTACAAGAATTCTAATAAGTTGCTATTCTATCAATTTAAAAATATACAAAATGCCCGATTTTTTTATAATCTATTAAAGATTAATTTATAATTTGTATAGTAAATAAGGATCCTTTAGAATTGAAAATTTAAAACAAGGTTTCTCATAACTAGTTTTTAGTAACATACATATTATACAAAATGTGTTTATTAATGTGTATACTATAATGTTAAAGACAATTTTAATTATTTTGTTTTTATTTAAAAATATAACTCGCTGGTACATATTTGAAACTTTTTGATTATACAATAGATATGGGATACGTCATACGTAAAGCAACAAAAAATATTTAACAGAAACGTACTTTAACGTTATACAATAAATTGTCTGATATGAATAAAGAATGTAAAACAAATGATAGTTCAACCACTAAAATATATCAGTAGTAAGAAAAATACGATTTCGTTAAATCGAGCAATTATTGTTGCCTATGTGCATGTTTTGGGCGTTGCTTATTATAAAATTAATAAATTCTTCTTCTACCTACCTATTCTTTTTATTATTTTATTCACATAACGCTGAATAACTCAATATTAGTAATTATTCCAAAAAATGAATGTTAAAATGAATATAAACTATCTAAATTAATATAAAAATTTAAAATGCATGAATAAAAATTTGAAATAAAGCATTGAGAAATAAAAAATTCTAACCAATATAAACTACATAGTCAATTTGCATTTTTACTTAAAAATTTTCAACTGAATGTTTCTTGTTCATCAACTTTAAAAATAATTATGAGACAGGCATATTAATACATGTGACACGACTAACAATATTCACATATTTTGGATTTTTTAACAAATATAAATCCTAGTCCTACTACTGTTTCTAAAAGTACGTATACATTTTACATTTTTTGTATTCCCCTAACTATTTACCTGTTGTTTAACTATAAACATATTTATATGAATCAAGTCATTTTATGATCCTGTACGGGATAATACATTATTATTTAAGAATAATAAATTATATTTTATATTTATCGTTTAAGAAAAGATAACCAGGATATATAAAAAATATATTATAAATAATATTATTATTCTTTATTGAAATATTGTTTGCGAATATGTTCTGGCAATGTTATCATAATCTTTTTAAATGCAATACAATAATCGAAATAATATATTATATTTATTTGTTTTTTGCTATGGAGCAGTTGGTAAAAATGCGTTGCACAATAGCATGATATATACTAGGAATACAGTCGATCGTCGCGAATAAAACGTTGCAAGACTGGCACATTTGACGTCGGGAGACGTACAGGTGAGCACTAACCTCCCGCCTACTGTACTGACAGGATTTATGTATTATGTAGAGCACAGGTTAGACTGGTCATAAGGGGCACCGGTTGCAATGAGGTACACGAGAATTACAAACTTGCTCAATCGAACCATTCTTGATGACCCGTGTATATCCTGCGATAAGGAATACGTATTATGACATAATATATTCGTCACACCTGTAATGGTCATGAGGACTCAGCGCGAGCAAAGGCGACGAGTACTGAGAGCCCGGGTCTGCGCTCTGCAGAGTAAATATACATTATAAATTATAATTTATAATATTTTATTTATAACGATATTCGATAGGTACATATAGTTATAGATATATATATTATTGATAACTCCTTTGTTTATTAAGTTAAAGAATCGATCAAATGTCATAAACTTTCTCAGCAATGAGCTCTTCAATTTAAAAAAAAAATCATAACGATCGGTTCAGTAGTTTCCGAGAACATAGGCCTCAAAGGTTTTCATTTCTACATTTTTATAATAGATATATATTATAACTATTGATTATAAATACTATACCTAATGAGTAATGATTTTTGATATTTTCGTTTCATCTGCTGCTATTTCCAACCGTATTTTATTTACCATCGTCCAAACTGTTGGATGATTCTGTCCAACAAGCTTACTGAAGCGATGATTCCAACCTTCGGTGCTGTTGTTCGTTCGAGCTTCGACGTTAATAGTTGTGGCATGGACATTCCATAATTGTAATAGGAGTAAAGGGGGATTGTTCCGAAAAACTGCACCACAGGTCTTGTTACTTTGAAATCGTCGATATGTGATGTTGACGTAGGTTTTATCAAAGTAATCCAGTAATTGTTCAGCATCAGAAGATACAATCGTACGTAAATATGTCATATCTTTCTTCACATCGTCGATTGGCCAAAATGCAAGTCCGTTCGTTTTGCCACAAAATTCAGAAAATTCTTCATTTCCCTTATATATTAGTTGCAACCCAAGTTCATAAACTTTGCGGTATGTTGCATGCGTCAAGTAATAAAAGCAACCCTCAATATTTACTTGTTCTTGGAGAACATGTTTAATGGCTATTATGATGGCCGTTCAAAGTCTACACGAATATACAAAGGATCCAGACATGCATTTTTTTTTAATAAAGTTAATTTAACATATTATATTAATATGTTAACAATGTTTTATTTTGTAGAAGACAATACACAGCAGTCATAAAAATGTTATTGACTTCTATTCGTATCACATAGAGTTGTTAGAATTGCCTTGGAGCGAGTGAAAAATTAGTAATGATGTAATATATAAATTAATAATAATAATACATCTTTTTTGTGAAATTATTTGATCAATATCTCATATTTTGTGCACATTTATAGGTAGGTATCTACTTTATTTTATAAATAATATGGAAAATTAAGTTTAAAAAGTGATAATTACATAGGCTATGGGCATTTAATTTATCACGGGATGCTGTGAATGATCTGTCAATACCATTATATAGTTTTGAGTGTCCTGAGGATAATCAATTTAATATATTTTGGAATGTGCTCCATCGCTTCCACGTATATGGTGTATGATAGTGTATTTCCATTTGCCACCAATTAACAGTAAAATATCTTTTCAACTGGATCAGACTTCCTCACAGTAATGATTTTCAATATGGCAATGTATCATAAACTGAAGTCATAAAAATAGCTTTATATTAATTTGCCTATATATTTCTCCTTAAAATATGATTAATTACAGATGAGATTATAAATAATAATAACTCTTGTTTTATCTGGTCTATATATAGATTAATTTTAAAATGTAACTTAATTTTGGAGCAAAAGTAGTCTTCCCAGTACGACATAATATGATCTTAATAATTGTATTTTTTACATTTCAGTTATTAAAAAAATATATGTACGAGATACTGAACACATGACAGTGATTATAGCTAAATTGCCTATCCAGGACGCCGTGTAACCACAGTTATTTTATTATTGAAACTCATAAAACAAATAACATTTTCAAATCATTATATTATTATTTTACAAATAATAATATATTCATGCAATATTACATCTTTATTACACATGATTGTGTAAAATGTCTAAACTAGATTTCATATTTAGTATTTAGAACAAAATAATATGCAAGTTGGTTATTATTACCATATTATAACTATAGGTATTATAAGAAAAAAATATTTATTAACCGCGTTTAACATAATAATAATAATAATAATAATATTATGTTATACACTATTCCATAAAATCGTATGAGCATAAAAAAAATGATTTTATACGTGTTGAGCTGGAACTATATATTTTTATAAATATGTGTGTATGGTTACTCTACGGTTTCCCGTCAACAGTCGTGAGTCGAGTGCCAGACACATTGTATCTATATAGGTATAAACTATTATGTGTACTCACACAGTATTATCATTATTATTATTATTATTATTATTATTATTCTGAGTTCTAACACGTGGTCATTAAGTCGTTACACCGGTTGACGTCCCTCGGCCGCGATTACATTGATAAAAAGAATGGGAAAAAAAGTGCATTGATTAAGCGACAACAAGTGCAGCCAAACTGTTATTACAACAACAAAAACTATTCGTTTTTTTATTGACTGTTATTTTAAGTACGTTTTTACGATATCATATTATTATAATGCATAGGTACACTGCGCACACACGTAAACCGTTTCGTAAGTCGTGTACACGCCCACGTCAGGTATACAATATTATAATAATATAAAATAACGAATAGTTTGTGCTCTTTCTATCTATCATAGGTACTGAAGTATAAGTCTTGGACGCGAGCCTCGGGCTAATCATCTGACGAGCTCGACCACTGGACTGGGTGTAAAAATCCATCGTCTCGTCCGTACATCTTGTTAGCCGCATCGTTCGCGTTACCCTTTGTTGTTATATGAGTTTTGTTTGTTTGGTGTTTCTTGTTGTTTTTCGTCCTCGTTCGTATACAGACGATGTTTATAAAACAAGATTTAATCGACTCGCCACTTGCATAATATTATATCATAAAATGCGGGCATTAACTAGTCGAAAAGTTTAAGTTAAGGAGAATTTTTTTAAACTTTTTAACTTGACTAGTAAGTTAATTTTCTGATCAACTCGTGAAACTAACCACCTATAGTTTAATTGACAGTCGATTTAAAAATAATCCATCAAGTTAAAAATTGTTTGACATTTTTCGTTTTTGTGGTTTTATACGTAATTATATTATTATTGAAATAAAAATAGTCCAGTATACTATACTATAATACAAACATTTCTGTAAATTTTTTCGATAAAATAATTTTGAATATAGAATTATTTTACTGGATGAGATAGACATAATATTATATGACCTTAAATTGCTATATGATATAAAACAATTAATATTTGTTAAATTATTAATTGAGACGAGTATTGTTTAAATATTTAATAATCATGTTAGTAAAATAGGTATGTACACTGCACATTACGTCATTACGATAAAAGTTCAATAAAATTGTTTATTATAATATTATTTAGAAAATTAGAAAAACGCACTCACTCTTTATGTTGTTTTATTTACTAATTAAAAAAAAATAAAACAACTTTTTATAAATTGAGTTAAGTTAATATATTTTATTCCATAAGAACGTCTAACTTATCGATTTTTAGTTCTCTTAACTTAACTAAGTTAAACCTGAGTAAATTATAACTTGCCCGCCTTTTTAGATATAATTTATTATCATAATATAGGTACTCTTACGTAGTCCTTAGACCTTAGTAAGTAAGTTTATAAACACTCTAAATCGTTAAAATATGTACAATACATATTAGCGTTATTTGAGACACCGACGACGACGACGACGCGTTGTGCACGTCTAAAACAAGACTGCCACAATTCGAAATTCATGAATTTTGAGTTATGACTACTTTCAAATATTTAAAAAGCAGTTGTACCTATACAATGCAAGAACCTTACATTTAATATCATTTTTCATTTAGCCACTAAAAAGATGTGTCACTATTGAATTATTTAATTTTTAACTAATTTCCAAAGCGAGAGAGCCATATATTTACTTTATGGTAGTATACTTATTTTAATTTATCAATTAATCACTGAAGACAAAATTCAATGCTGTCTTATTTCAATTTGTGGTGTCCTTGCACTAAATAAAAACTAAATATCATGTAATAGGTATTCTGCAGTTGAGTGCAAAACAGCAATATTTAGAGTTGTGGTGATATTGCAGCCACAGTATGAAATTCAATACTGCCAATAACCATAATTTATTATATTATGTCTGTCTTAAAATCAATTTATGTATACAATACAGACCCATCTAGAAATATGGCAGTCTTCATTTACTTGTACAATTTATTGTAAAAGGCCACAAGTCTAACATTTTGGGTTTATGAAAGAATTTCATAATATTTATTTTTAAAAAGTCATATTGTAAATTATGTTTGCGAGTATTTAAGTTTTTATTTTCAAACGCATAGGTAAAAAAATCTTTAAAATATCCTAGATTCAAACTTCAAATCGCCTCCCTCAAAACTATAAACTTTGAGCTCTGCAGGCAGTCTCGTTCTGTAGACTCGGGAGGTTAGCATGTAGAACGATTAACTGTAACAATGTTATAAATTATGTACCTAGGTAAATGTAGTATAATTATACATTTTTTAATTTTTAGTTTTATGATGAGCACTGAATTTACTTGTTTAGTAAAAGATACGCTAGTAAAAATCAGTGAAAGAGGTGAGTTATGTTGTATAAAAAAGTTTTTTTTTTCAGTTATTCAAACTTACTCCGGTTGTAGAGGAAATAAACAAATAAAAATGTGAAAAATAATATATTAAAATATTTAGTGTATTTTGAATACTATATAGTTTACATTTTAAAGTCCAAATAAACAAAGCCACGAGATAGAGTTCAGTTTTATTTTTTAACCGACAATGAGCCCTATTAAAAAACAGTGTTCTGCGGTTACCTGCAATATTATGTTAACATAATATTTTATTAAGTAATATTATCGTTACTCCTCTTATTTATTCCAGCCTTCTCCCATGAATATTTAGATCTGGGAAAGAAATTTCCATATTTTGTGTTGTGGGCGTACCAATACACATTTTATATACCACCGAACCGTTTGTATTCCAATTACACAATATAATGTCATAAAACATAATATATAGCTTTTTTTTCAAAACAGAATGTTATCAAGTAAAAGTATTTTGTATACTAATGTGTGTCTTAACAATATCATATATAGTTATACACCTATTAGGGACATACAAAATATTTTGAACACGCAGCCGGCAGGTTAAATAAAAACTAAAATTTACTTACCACAATGGAAGCATTTAAACATAAACTATTTAACTATATAAGGCATAATAGCTACCGGTTGTACGGTAGTTGACTAAATTATTAGGAAAGCAATATTTTCGGTATTTTAAACAATAAAAAATATTAAATACGAGTCACGTGACATATATAATAGCCAATGGACTGAATAGAAAAAAATTTAGCATTATGCTACAAGATTTTCGTCTGCGCAAGGAAAATTGAGAAATCGAAGATATATTTAGGGGCACAGAGTGGCAAAAATGCAAAATATCGAGTAGCATGTTACATTTTGTTAGGAATTATTGATTTAAGAATTAAAGATTGATTTTTAATATAATATATATATTTATTTTGATTGATTTGCATTTCTATGGCGATAGATAAATAAAACGTTAGGTACGCAAAATAATCGGTTAGATAAAATCCATATAAAATCTTGTATCCAATTCAAAACCATATTATTATTATTATGTTAAAATAATAATAATTTAGGTTAAAAATATTGCATTTTCAAAAAACGACGTAGCACTGTTTTATTTTTCGTACCGATTTTTAGTCTACACAGATTATTACGGTTCATTGTTACTATTATTTTTTGTACATTATGCGACGCCTATTGAAACCATGACACTTGTCGATTAATATTATATTCAACTTTGTATTTTATTTAGAATGGTTGAATTAATTACGAATATTCGATGTAAAATCAATATGAAATCATAAGAACATACAACTCCGTTCAATTCAATAATTTTGTCAAAATTCATAAAACCATACGTCATGTAATAACTATATGCACAGTATAATATTATGTACAACCGCAATAAAGCATTCTCGTCCCAATTGGAAGCTAAACAAACATCTAATACAACGACGATGATGTTGTACATTTTATATATTATGTTGTTCGTCCGTCGCCGTCGTACCAATTATAAATATTGATAATAACAATACAGAACTGAATCTGTTGAATGCAACTACTGGTCTTTGTTTATCGATTACTCAAACCCTAAAAGATGAAAATTAAAAATCTCTGTACGCGTTTGTTATCATAATAAAAGCTGTTCGTTGTAAACACGTTATGATTTTTGACGTTATAATGTTATATATATTATTAACATAATAGAACAGCAGCTACACCCATCTAAATTCACTCGTTCGAGTTATTAATTTTAATTGGACGACGAATATATTATACAACACGAGAGGAGAGTGCATCGCATATTGTCGCAGCAATTTAATAGCAATATTCATAATTATTGTCTACGGGAAATCGATGTCGTGTTTTTATTATATTACCATCGTCGCATGAAGATATTAATGGCAATAATATATTATATTATAATATTTATACAAAACCATAATGAGATGGAAAATTTATATCATATATTTTGGCATAATATATAATTTTTTCTCATCCGGTACGATATTGTGACTATTTTAACCGGTCAAGTTTACGTCGTGGAAAGGTTAAAAAAACAATAATATTATATCATAGCATGTTCTAAAGTGCAGTCTCATGCATAGTAATATTATGTAAAATTAATAAACTTCCAACTGTCTATATTTGATCACCATAGGAGTTTGTTTACAAAGAATTGATATAATTCAAAAATCTTCGACAACATGATATTATGTTCGACCGTGCTGGTATAAAACGTTACAAGTGTTATATAGTGTATATAGCAGGTATATAGTTATATACATGTATTGTAACGAATACGAAATAACGATAGGGCACCCCAAGCCAACCGAATAAGAGGTGAGTATATACTATATAATAATATAATATGTAATATTATGTAGGTAGGTTCGACGCGGTCTCTGGGTCAGATGACGTTTTCAAGTAAAATAACTTCTAACACAAACGAGCGGCTTGCGCTCAGTAAAACCGATTTATCGTCAGAGGGTTTTTGGAATCCTGATATATAAAAAAAATAATAATAATAATAATAAAGAAAGAAAAAAGGAGCATTACAACATCAAATATAAAAGCGCGCGCGTTAGATACTATTACTGTATACTGTGCGCTCACGGTGTGACAGGACAATAAAATTGCCTTATTAATGATGGTGGTATAGTGTGGTGTGCCCTGCCACGTGTAAAATGCCATATATACTTGGACACGGAATACCAACACGCATTCGGTAACACGTATATACTATATTGTATATATAATGTATATAGGTAGGTATATTGTAGGTATATATGTACGCATTTATAATATAAAATTTATTTTTATTATCGTAATATTAATATTATTTTTGGAGCCGGTTCACACCTTAACGCTCTGCGCTGCATCTCCAAATCGTTCCATTTATTATTATTATTATTATACTGTACATTAGAACCTAACCACGGTTCTATAGTGCGCGTACCATATACCTACGCTATATATACATACGTATATTTCGACGTATTGCGTGTGTATAAAATATATTATTAATTTCGTAGATATTCATCGTATAAGACACTCGCCTTCCGTGCATATTATTTATTATTTTAATTTGTTTGTTGTATTAGGTGTAAAGATAATATACTTTAACCAAGAACGGGTTGAGCTCGGGATATCCTAGACACTGCATTTGGACCCAATCATGAAAAAAACCTAGATGTAATCAATTTTACAAAAAAAAAACAAAATGGTTCAATCTTATATGCCTACAAAAAAAAAATAAATATTTAAACTAATAATTATATAACTTATCTTTGTATGTAACCACATAAATTCATAACCTGCTTGTAACCAATGGCCTTTGTTGTCGATGTTATATTTTAGAGATCAATTAAAAAAAAACCTATATTTTAAGGTTTTTTGTCTTCATCTGTACGCAATGAATTATAGTTACATTTTCTAACAATATGTATATATTTTCCCATCTATTATATTGATTAAATCCTATTAAAATAATATAATATTACTTAAATCAGTCGTCATCGTAGTCATTGGAGCTCTACAAATTACATACAATAATATTTTTATCAATTTAACCTGACACAAATTATTTACATTTAATATTTCGTGTTTACGAAGAAAATAAATATTTTTTATTTTAAATTTAAAAATATTTATTTATTATATTTTGTTTTAAAAAAAAAAATCAAATATTTTAATTGACAGTTAATATTTTTAATACTACAGCTTGAAAGAAATTATTTTCTGTCTATTTTCTTTATAATACATTGAGCATAAAACCGTTAGCCCATAATATGGGCCATGTAGGGAAACAGAATAGTCCGCTAGCTTTAATATTTAAAATTGTATGCAAAAACATTTGAATATTTATGTAAATTTTTAATTATTAATAGGTTCTTGGTACTTGGTAGGTCAAATGAATAATAATTACAATGATATTTCGACATAACTCGGGATATCGTTTGACTTTTTTATTCTACTGTCCCACTAAAATTTAACATTTAAAATCTTTATGATTAATATAGTATAAACAGTCATAAATCATAATAATATTGTATAGTTCAATATTTGATGTTTTTGATCAAAGATTTTTTTAAATATATTCTGCTTTTAAATTGAAAATCAATAATAATATAGTCTTATAAAATACATTGACGCACTGGCGTTTGAAAAACAATTAAAAATCCAGAAAATGTTATTTCTTTCTTACAAAATCAAAGTGTCACAAAATATTTTTCAAGATAAGATATAACCTCCACAATAAAAGAGTCCAGTATATGGTACTAAAAATTATATAAAAATAATATTATTTTCAAAAGCTCAAATACCTATTGGCCAAACAAGTTAGTTAAAATATATATGGTTTAAAACTACGTTGAAAATAATTACCAACCTATTTTGCTTACCTACGAATATGGTAGCTACCAACAGGGGCGTATAAAACGATCCTTCAAAGGACTTTTTTAAAAAATAGTGTTCTTAGTGTTAGCGCATTACAAAGAAACATAAAAAAAAAAATTAAACAAATTGTGTACTATAAATGTTTAATTATTCATTTCAACTTTTTGAAGTTAACAATCGTAAAAAGGTAGGCCAAAATAAAGTTGACGAACAAATATAATACATATATTATAATAATAATTATTATAAACATTTTTTTTCTCTCTCTACACTTCAAAATTAAAATGTTTATATTTTCCATGTAATAATCTGGTATATTATGAATATAGTATATACCTAATAATACTAAGTTTGTGCTTAAATTATTTTAACTCGAATTTTAATATTTATAGACACGCTATTGTCCCTAATTATATATAACCTATATTTTGTAATTTATACTCTTAATGTGCATAAGTATTTAGGTTTAAATTAATTGTCTTCTGATCCCCAGTCCATACAATATATGTATGTATACGCCACTGCCTGTCAATGATTGCTACACTGTCTACCTGCCATTATTACAATAGTATCAAGGATTTTCAACTCATTATGCTCAACGATATGAATATAATATGACGTATAATATAATATGATACGATGGATGTTTAGGAAATGAAAACAAGCGTGGAGCGGAGATTATTTTTTTCATTACCGACTTTATTGCTTTCCCAAAGACGTGCGTTTCCTCCCACGTGCAGACGACAATATTGTTGTTATTATACACAATAAGACAGCTCATCGCGCGCCAACAGATGTGCGTCGTGTCAACCTTGTCGCGCGTTAAGTTTTTTTTTATTTATTATTATTTTTCGAATCTGTCTGTACGTAGTACAAAGGTTTCCTACCTACCATCTTATCACGTAGTTTTTTTTATTATTATTATTTCGTATACGTGTCGGAATTTTCTAACCACCGAGGGCCCACCTCGTCGTTTTTCGTTACGATGTATACGGTACCTTTAATAGTGTTACATACACCTTTATAATATAACTCGTATTAATATGCGTTCTCTACTGACTGCGTCTGATAAGAAACATTGTGCAGCTGCAGCTCGTCAACGTCACACACACACCAACGAATAATCTAACGCCGTGATCAGTACAACATTATAATAATATTAATATATTATTATGCGCAAGTGCGTGTGCACATGACAATATCAGATACAAACCTGGAGCCCAAGTACGGCCGTCGTCCTTTTTTCTTTATATTTTAGTTTTTACACCCCATATAGGTATAAGCATGATGTAGGAAACAATACGCATAATATTATAATCCTTGTATTGTAGTTACTTATATACTTACATTGTTACCTACCTATAGTGTGTATTATATTATGTAAATATTTCCCCCTAATATTCTATAATATACACAGGGCTCGTACGATACGTATATATTGTAGTCTGTAAGAAATGATTTAATACAATTATGTAAATTACCCTGATTTGGGTGTAGTGTATCTAAGAGTTACGACTCTGTGCGTACGGTAATATTTATAATATTATCAAAATACATATTTTGGTCACTAAACCATGAACTGAGATATCTCAGTCAATGGTCTAAACTACGGGTTGTCTGCGTATAGGCCTGCAGAGTCTTATAACATACGGCCGGGTCCACACAGGACGTGAAAAAAAAACAGTCAGTAATTTATTATTACATACTGAATTTGTGTGTGGGGTGGTTAGGAATTATACCCCCTATTGTCCCATAAAACCCCTCATTTGTTTTTTTGTCCTCTTTATTGTTACCACCACAGTTAATTTAAATGTTTTATTACTTATAACACCCCCCTCCCACAATTGAAAATTCCAGGGCATGTCACTATCCACGTGGACCAGTTAGGTTAGATTAGTAAACACTACAGCAGCGGTTCCCAACCTTTTATAAGCGTGACCTTAATATTTTAAATTTAACTTTTGGCGACTCCCCCCCCAAAAAAAAAATAGTACGACGACTATAGGTACTCAACCGTCGTTCTATATTATTGTTTCGTTACAGATTTGACTGAAAGTTTTTAGAAAGCACGCTCACTGTGCTGCTGCACGCATATTATATGATACTATAAAAATAATAATTATAAGACGCAGAAGCATTTTATATAATAAATAATATACATAAGTATATGACTACTGGACTAGGTAAGTATATAAGTACGCAGTTGTAGGTACATGAATATTATATTGTTGTGATATGTGTACTGACGTAAATGTTATATATTATAAAATAAGTATATCGGTAATTTGCCGCACTTGTCCTGGACAAGTTGCCAGTTTAGGTATTGCAGTGGTCGTTCACGGTATGAAAAAATAAAATAATAATAGTCTTTATCGTTATTATTATTATTTCTGTTGTCGTTATAATAAACTGTAAAACGCAGGAACGTTAAAATATAATATGGTACCTACCTAGATATAATAATAATATGTATATAATAAAGGGTCATGATAGCCGCACGATCGTGTAGCCAATGGCAATATTCGTAACTATTATAATGTTATTATTATTACTATTATTATTATTATTATTATTACACCGCGGCACATCATATATTATAATACGGCGTACGTTGACGGGGCATATAGGTAGGTAACCTGTGGCACGGCCGACGAGTGATGGATTCAAACGTGTTATTCTTGGACGTGTGTATGTAGGTACGTATATTATATATTTTATAGGGGCACCGTCTCGCGAACAATTAAACCGTGATTGCGAGCGGCTCGCGATACCTAATGACCTTAAAGCAATGATAATTAATTAGAAAAAAAAAAAAAAACACGACAAAAAATTCCTAGTCACGCCTTTGCCATTACGCGTCCGAGCGCATACATAGGTACCTATAATATTATTATACATTATTAAACACGCGCGTATAACGTGCCCTTTAAAAGAAACATAATATTATACTATTCAGCATGTACCACAATATTATTATTATATCATATACAGGGCGTCTCGCCGCTTTCGCCGCCAATAATATAATAAAAGCTATAATGTTATTATTATTCTTGTAGTAAGTAACATATTTCATCGGGATACGACTTTGATAAACAACTACTACTCACTTGCAGATGAGCGTCTTCGTTTGTACGGATAATATACTTCGACCGTAGAGATCTCGACATTTGAGGTGTATTATGTAATATAAATATTATATATTATATTGTATAAGAGTATTGAAAAATTCGATTCCCTGATTTTCATCGCGTATTCTACAATAGTTGGTCGAGTCTTTCTAGAATGTAACATCAGCCGTATCAGTAGTAAAAGTATATAGGCACAACAGGTGGACCGGGTGTTGCATAAGTACGAGGGCAAACACCGCGCGAGACACCCTGTATATTGTACCGTCACGAAGACGAAAATGTAAAGAGCGCACGAACTCTTTTTGGGCGTATATATGTATGTATATGTAACGAAGTAACGTATATGGACTTATATATAATATATTATGTATATAAATAATATATATGTGTATGTAGGTACGTTTCATGTGTTCCTGCAGCGACTGTCGTAAAGTTGTTTATCATTTTTAATATTATTACGTTATTTTTTTTTCAAGTTCACTGAACCACCGACTGCATCACGTTACACCGACTCATCCTGGTGCACGTCTTATAATATACAACGGGACTGCAACCTGCACCCTACGTTGTTGGACAGAAACGCGCGCGTGTCCCCCCTCGTGCCCAGTGAAAATATAGATTTTTCGTTTCATATAAGTGTATACATAGTCTACAAGAACATGCACGAAATCACGAACAGGCGAGATCTGCACACTATATTAATAATATCTCGCGAATGGAGTCGTACGACTTTGGACAACGCGTTTCCGTGATTATAATAAGTAATTATTATAGCGGTCCATTTTACTGTTTTTAATTGTTTTTTTTTTCTTCCGATTATGCACGTTTTACACTTGCGAACAACGCTTCAATATTATTACCTAATCATTATTATTATGGCTAACGTCATACATTTTAATATACAATATCGACTCCAATAAAAATCCATCGTGTCTCGATCAATCTAGTAAGGAAAGTATTCATGAGACAATCTACCATAAGATTATATATATGCATGATATTTTATACGAATTATACAATTGATTGTAATATGGTATTATTGTCTATTGACATAAATTAGTTCTAATAATTAATCATCAATTTAGAGCGTGGATTAGTATGTATTGAACACCAACCAAATATGAACTAAAAAATCTTAACCAAGCATAAATGTATACACTAAAATATTCAAATGAAAAAAAATATATGCACTCAAAAATTAGCAATTAAGACAATTCTTTTTTGAATATTTAATTAAAATACATTTAGTAATAAGGAGTCGTATCGTAATATAAAATAAATCTAAACTTTTAGTCTTCATAGATAGGTGCGCTTTATAAACGTTGATAAATACCAACGACAGCAATGTTCCAAGATCATGAACGTCTCTGCAGCATAATAATATTATTTATTATTTTTAATAATTTTAATTTTTAACTTATTCGATAAGACATAACATAATAATTTACATAAAATATATTGGTGAAGTGTATTATATGTGTACATTTTATAAGTAAAAACCAAACTAGAATTATGGAAAGTATAAAGTCTCAAATATAAACTTATTAAACCTAATAAATTTATATAATAATATTATATGATAAGTATTATTATTGATTTAATGGATCATTGAATATTGTTGTATCCACTAACCAATAACCAATAAACAAAAATATGAACACATCGTGTCCTATTTCTATGGAATAAAATAAATATTTCTATATTATTTTGTTTTGTGTATAGAATTTTTTGAGTTTTGGGAATTATTTGAATTTCAATAGAACTGACGTCATCGTGTATTGCACTATGCGGTTCGGGTTGATGGAATCCACGTACAACGACGACTTGTCTTTCTACACATCGCTATGTCGGGCGGCACTTTGATAGCCTGAAAAACAAGACGCCGTAAAATAATATAATAAATAATGATATATACATGTTTTTTCCTTATACGTAAAGCCACTAAAATATAATATACGCAGATGACAAATTACCGAAATGTTTAAATATATTATTACAAGTCGAATATCGCTGTTGGATCTATTTATAATATTATGTAAAACGGTCGACGTGTGATGGTATTGCATTCAATTTGATTTTATTACTGCCTATCAAAAGTGATCGACAACGCTGTCGATCATCGTTTTTATGGAAAACTTTCGTACCGCGGGTATCAGATTTCGACGTCTATACGCCGCAGATCCGTTTACGGTGTAAATTAAATCACCTTTGAACGCAAAATATAAAAACGTCGAGTAAAAAAATAATAATTTTATCATAATATTCAGTCACCCGTCTGGGAACTCCTACATCCCTATCCAACCACTACCTACATATTATCACCATCTCGTAATAACTCTATACATATGACTATGTAATTGGTTATGTTGTATATGCAATCGTCCCAAGTGGGTCCATTCCATCGTTATAGCATAGCCCGTTTTTTGCTTTCGTTTGAAAATTTGAAAGCTCGACGCCACTGCTCTCATATTATTATCTTCCTGGTTGGCAATGAGGGTAGTATTAATGAATTAAATATCATATTATATTATTCAGTAACCCTACTCTTCCACAATTCTACCCCGCTACTCACCATCTCTCAAGAACCCAACTTTCAAGACATACCGTCATGATTGGTTAACTTGTACAATCGTCCCAATTCGGCCCATTCTATCTTTGTAGCAGAGCCTGTTTTTTGCTTTCGGTTAAAACTTTGAAAGATAGGCGCCGCACTGTTCTCATAACCACGGTATTTGTTTACAAACATATCGTGTACACACTTAACCATAATTATTTATATTAAGTATCGTGTTTAAAGGTGTATATTATATACTATTGATAACATATTATACATCGTATAGGAAATTTTTTTGATGCCTAATGGCTAATTTTAAGGTAAAATTAAACGTTTCCTGATTGAAGGATGGAAGTTAAAGTAAACTGGCAATTTATAAATTATAATATCTACACTACATTACTATGTTTAAAATTACCTTTACTAATTCACAATATTATAATACCTGGTTGGGCGGGTTGAGTAGTTTGAACATGACTTTTATTATAATATAGTCCTATCAAAATATATGTAGGTACATTATATGAATATTGAATATATGCATATATGTATGTTTGTTGTACACGTAGGTTTAGATATAATAATCAATTTAACGTCCGGTTTTAAATTTATTGCATGCATTTTATTATGTTACACATCGTAATTTTTTTTTATAGAGGCGATGATTTTTAATAAGCACTCTGTAAGCATATAATTATTTTTCAATTTCTTTGGCCGTCTTGAACAATTTTTTTTCGATAGTGATAGATACAATAATAATATATATAAAAATATAATTTGTGTCGTAGGTATACTATTAAATATTTGGTTTGTTTTCTAATCCTTGTCGCTTAGCATAATAGGTATAATATATTACATATACCAGCATTTTAAATTCCCATAAATCACACAACTTTTAATTTCTATATAGATTTAAGTCATTTTTTGTGGGGATATCCTTTTTTAGGTTATAATGGACTCCTGCCCCCCCCCTTACTCATCATGAGTTTAAAACTCAGTTAAGTATACAGTTGCAGTAGCCTTCTGCATTGAAAATGTCACCATCCAAAGCTATGGCCACGGTAGTACCACAAGCAATGGCGTATTCAGAATTAGCTTTCTAGCGGGAGGGGGGGGTACAACCCCCTAACCCCCTCTAGATACGCCAATAACCACAAGTAATTGGGCATATTATTCTGTATCCTTTACTGTTATCGAATCTCTTGCCAAAGTCAATGACGGACTGGATCCACGTTTGAAGATCAAGCCATCCAGGTGAAAGGTAGTTTTTATCGCTATTAATCTGTTAATATATAAACATAATACATATATACATATACGTGAACGTTGTGTCTGCGTTTTAAGGGGAAAATAAAATATGTATGTTAAAAAAAGAGTTGTTTTTTTAATCTTGAACACTTAGCTGGTGCGTATGGCCACATCTGTGGTCCACACGTGATATACGAGTATTCCGTGGGGTATGCAGAAGAAACCTGCTCCCCAGATGGATAAAAACTCGCCGGTTTTTGAGCTCAAAGTGACAATTGCGTTTGTTAAAGAGAACCTTCCTCTATCTATATGTACTAGTAATGGCCGAATGTTTCGTTGAACGAGCTAAACAAGTTTGATGAATATTAATTACGCCCATTCGGGAAAACAGTGGAATGGTTAAGTTCGTGGATCTACTCCAATACTACCTAAAGGGTGCATGTAAACAGTAACCCTACCAGGTTTCCTTCAGTACTATACCTAAAGGGTATGCATGTAAACTCTTCTGAGTCCGTAATAACTTCGCTTATACATTATAGTTTAATGTTACAATATTACAATATTTAAAATTGAATATACTTTTGAATATCATTAAAAAAAAGTGAATAATTTAAATAATAAAAATAATAATAATAGTTTTAGACAATTTCAAATTGAATTAACATTTTAATTGAGCTAAACATAATAATATTGAGAGCTAGGTTACTAGTTTAAAAGGTCACAGACTTGGCTTCCTTTGTGAAAAGTCATGGACTGCTCGACCGTGATTATATTCTGTTTGTCACCACTTTGCACACTTTTGCCCATCCTTCTAGTTATTATGTATTATAGATAATATACCGTTCTGTTTATGTGCTATGTCAATTTAGTTAGATTAAAAGCAATTTATAATCGAATCGATTATAATTTGTTGGTACCTAAACGATAATAATATGCGTAAAGCGCACTAATGATGCATACCAACATTAAAAATTTTAGTTAACAGCGAAATGAGAAAATTCACATTAAATACTGTATTATTATTTATTAATTTATTCAGTTTGCTCGCATTGTTAATTGATTAATACATTATAAAACTACAAGTCTTGTGTCTGATAACTGTACATCATGTATGATAATTTCTTAAATAATAATAATATTATGTGGTTTTAATAATTTAATTTTTTTCAAGCGAAGAAAGAAACCAAATCCATATTATTATTTATTAATGACACACACGTATTATAATACAACCGGTGCACCAGTCATGACTAACTAATTGCGATTGTCTCTATTCGCAATTTTCAAGAGTTCAAAAGGAACCGGTATGGCGGTACATAAAGGTAGGTACTTTTTGTACACTTTTACGTCTTGTTGAATTATCACAATATAACACGCGAGAAATAACCGTGTGATCGTCGTAACGTAATAAACTAATAAACTTATTAGTTATTACAATTGCTCATTGTTATTTTTAATTGAACGTATAATAATGATTAATGGAGGTATACAGCAGCGGACAAAAACCATTCGGACTTGACAACAAAATATACTGATAAATAATGATAAAAATACAATACATAAACTGCGAGTGAATTTTAAAAAGGGACCCTTTGTAGTTCAGATTTATGTGCGTAAATTTTTTTATATTAAATTATTAAAATATAATAACACACAATTTCGTACACGCGAATGTGCGGTGGATTAAAAATCTGCGACGCCGAAAATGGTATCCAAAATAAGTCAGCAGTATTACTGTATTTTTTTTGGTTTTAAGTATTTATTTCATGTTTTTTCCGGTGTACATCAACGGCCGATTAGCCGTTCTGGTCAAATAATTATTTTCGTAATAACATAAATATACCATTTTAAACGTTTATCTCTGTTAAACCGAAAGCTATTTTTATTGTAATGCGCGTTTTATTTTCGTATGCATTGCTGTATTATAATAGGTTTACACGAAAATCGCCTATAATTGAGGTTCATTGCGCTGTCCATGTAACAGCCGTGTAACTGTATCAGATTTTTCACCAGTCATCTTCTGGCTGTACAGCTATCGTCGATTTTGCTCTAAATCTCATTTTTCCACTCCTTGTTCGTATTTCCACCTTTTCTCGGTTCCATTTTAATCATGTCCCTCGACCTCCCAACCGCGAGCGTTGTCAATTTAAATATTAATTTATATTTTATTCTGTGCGGCGTTGTCCTATATACTATAACCGTATGGGGGACGGAGTGACTAGGTACGGAGTCGGTTCGAATGCCGGCCACGAGAGGCACCTCTCTCTGGGCATTCAACTGTCTGGATAGAGAAACCACCATCCCTCAACGGGGCATGGTAGAAACCTACGGGTGCCAAATTAGAAATCCTGCCGAATAAGCGTCCGAACTAGGCCTCCGGACTCTACGCCATTCGAAAAAAGAAAACTATAACCGTCGGTTTCCGACAGTCTTTGCCGGCTTTCCTAACGCTTTCCACATGCAGGGCCGGCACGAGATTTCCTCCGAGCAGTAACTCTTTAGTTTTTGGCTGAACCATCAAAGTCACCGATGCTCGATAAACATTTCGGCCCAGTTTTTCCGTAGGCCCAGCTATATACAATACTTCTCATATTATACCGGGTCGGTATGTCGTCATATATTTTGTCGGGTCCCTCGCGGGAGGGGACCCGCTGGTGTGGAATATCCACGGCCGGTGTTGCATCGACGAACAACCAATCAAACCAGGTCCATACCCCGCACACTCGACGACCACGTCATCGTGAGCTCCGCGGGGGTGGGTACCTGTGCGCAAAGTCCCGTCGACGGGCAGACTATTATGGCCGCAGCAGTCCGTTGTTCGGCGATCGTATACGATGTTACACGCAACTATATTATTACTATCGTCATCGCTCACACCGCTGCACCCCTTATTATTATTATACACATAATATAATCCGGCTGTATATGTACGCGGGTTGCAGTCACACACAATGCTGACGTCGACGCCAAAGTGTATTGTCATACATGTACATATAATAGGTATATATATAAAAAAAAAAACACATTTCGGTCTTATTCTCTCTTTTATGTTATTATATGATATAATATAATGCATCGTATATAATAATATATTATTATCGCGACCGAACACCGAACGACGCGACAAAATGCTTTTGTGTATAGGTTATAGGTGCCCGCGGGACGGACGGCCACCTTTATATAATATATATATATATACGTATACGATCTGTATATATAATATATAGGGTGAAAAAACCACGTACGACACATGACCTTGACTTCGGAGAAGAAACGTTGAAATGTACACATATATTATGGGTACACTTTGTGTGTGTGTATGGCATTCTCCTAGAAACGACATTATTGTAATGATATATAGGTAGGTAGGTATACATAATATTATGTAATATATTATAGACACGTTTATTGCCCTACACACTAATATTTCAAAGGGTTACATTTTGTTGGCTCGTTTGAAATCACTTCACACTGTGTGCATGCTCTTGTTATATTATTATACTTGCGCATAAACCTACACGCGCTTTGAGTCAATATTTTTTGTCCTTTGGGGTCGAACCAAAACCCTATAGTGTCGTAAAACGATTGTTTTTCACGAATTTTGCGGTACGTATATTATACAAAATAATAATTTATGTCCCGTAGCCGAAAATCTATGTAAAATTACTCAATATTTATTATAGTTATAAACACGTCGTGACAAAATATGTACCGTGTCATAATATTATAACACTCGCGTATACAATATGTTTTGCATATAATATTGTTTACGTTATAACGTACCCGATATTACATGGTTTTTACATTATGTGAACTTAGGAGAGTGTATATATATTTTAACATATTATTATAAATATTTTGTAAAATTTTACAGCTGCAGGTTAGGTTTTAAATTGTACCCCGTGTGTATAGATTCCTACTCGTCTATATCCTGGTCGCGATGATGTATTGAATTAGAATACGATTTCAACCCTCGAAAGAGTAAATATATATAGCACAGCCCCGACAGTGATTTATTATTTTTATAAAACTGTCTGAGAGGTAAAGTTAAAGTCACCAAATATACACCAAATTCGTAATGCGAATCGTACACGGATATCTTCATTTAGATCTTTGTGTCGAATCGTATTATTCTGTAGGACGCGTATATACTCTTTTTATAGTTTGAGTAAAAACGATAAACGACTAATGCGTTATTTTAACAATAGTAGTGGCCGGCGTGGCTGCTCTACCTATGTGTAGGTATTTCAGTTTATAAATGTATTTTTAATGGATTGCATTTTAAAAGCGTATAGAATAAGTGCGAAACATTTAGGGCCGAGGACGCCGCGCTGAGATGTATAGAAAAGATAAATTCGGTCGGCTTCCGACTGTACAGGAATGAAAAAAGAAAAGGAAAAAAGTGGCAATAAATCTTTGGAAGTAGGTAAATAAAGAATATACCTACTATACGGTAAACGACGACACGTATTTTTATTTTTTTATGTTCTGCAAATAAATAATAAATCAATCAAGTTAAACATCTCACGTGATCACTCTACGTATATTGTTTATAAATTATAATATATATAGGGGGTGTATAATATAGGTTCCTTTTTAAGAAGTTATATATACCTTATAAGGTACATATTCGTATATTATTCCTTTGTTATGACTCGTCCGAGCCACGTCAAATAATCCGAAAAATTAATACCATCAACCGCACCTGCGTTTCGTTATATGTAGGTACCTATACATCAATTAAACGTTCACCTTCACCTGCAATAGAATTATATTATTATAGAGACATGCCCACTCGATTTTCCATAATGAAGTTACGACTCCTGCACCATCGTGGAATATTACTATTTGTTCGGTGAAATAATAGACAATAATCGTTTCCGGGCGTGTATACATTAAACTCAATTTTACATATAAATATTATTAGGTAGATACGTACGGACGCAGACACACACCTATAACCTACCCGTACTTTATTACGTACCTATATACATCACCCCTTCGGAAGGCGTATATATACATACGTAATCATTGGATATATAATATATAGGTACACCATGTATTATTTACATTGTATTTTCGAGTAAAAGTAAAACTTAAGACCGAGACCCTGTTATCGGAACACGTTTTCGTTGCGGCATCCACCACCGCGGTGGCTTATAAGCAGGGTTATAATTGAGCAGAGTTACCAAACCGGCTACTATGAGTCGATTTATGTCTATGTACACTGTACTCTTTATATATATAAGTGTGTGTAATATATAGTTGTATACTGTGCAGCGACGTGTGTATTGTGTATTTATTTTTCTTCGGGTTGGCAACAGCGTGTATCGTCGATTTCGGTTTTCTGCTGCCGTCTTCGCCACCGAGACGCAGCGGGGTGGACGAATAAAGGTGAAGGAGAACATCACACGTGTATAATATAATGCGTGTACACACAATACACGTACACCTATAATAAGCTGCGAACGAGGGGTGAAGGGTGTGTGGGAGAGGAAAGATAATATATATTAGGTATACAAAATTTACGAAATCCTGCAAAGAAGTCTTTATTATCATCCCAATGCTGTACTACGGCAGCAGTGCCTAATACCCGAGACTAGGGTGCAACATGTGGGTCAGTTTTCGATTATTCCGCCAGCACGATTTTCTTTCGGTTCTCCGACAATAGTAATAATAATAATAATAATAATACATTTTATAAACGCTGCAGCTGTCCGACGACGGTTTGTATCCCACAGCCACATATCAGCTCTCGACTCCCGCTCCACACACCCCCCCCCCCGTCAACGTGGTGGTTACTCCTGCAGCACCGGGTCCGCCTCGTATACGACGGGTGTATTATAATAATATAATATTATGTATGTATACAACAATAATAATAATAATAATAATAATACGATCTGCTGCAGCGAGATTATTGCCGCGATAATATAATAAGACGTTTCTCGCGCGATCGTATACATCTCAATTTTTCGTTTATAGCGTCTCGTCGAGATTGTATAATGACGACGTTCCGAGCGATCCCGGTTTTTTTTTCTGCCTCCGACGAAACGTTTATAATATATAAATTTATTCCGAAAACCCTATATAGGTACACCGTTTTATATGTGTCGGACACGACGTCATAACGTATGCTTTTTTATTAGCTGTATATACCTAATGTATGTGTATATTATGCAAGACGTGTTGTACAGCTCGCAGTATAGATGTACACCTAATATATTATATTATATACCAGATACCAGATACCTGCTTATAATAATAATATATTCGTATTTTCTACTGTTAAATGCGTGTTCGTTAACGCGACGGACTGCATTAATGCATATTACCTATAACGCTGGGCGTATTGGTTTTTATGGCTATATAGTGCGACCGAGTGCAATTAAAATCTTATACACATACCTAATAATAATAATAATAATAATAAGTGCATATAATATACTTGTGCATTATTATTTAGACTACCGTTAACTACCGACATTTCACGTGGTAACTGCAGGTAAATAATATTGGTATAGTACGAGGGGTAGTGTATGTATATACTTTTTTTTTCTCCGTTCAGCGTAAAACGTAAAAAAGGATAAACGTAAAACGCGGTCACTGCACGTTTTGGAGAAATGCTGTTACGTCAGCCCGCACTTCACACGTCTGACAAATCTTTTATTCTAACGAGTACCTATATAATATGTTCTATAGGTACCTGACACTCGTATACCCACACCGAAGCAAGAAATAGATGTAGGAATATCATAATAATATATATTATGATATTACACATAGGTGCATGTAGAAACCTTAAACACGAAACGAAGTATTATAATGTTCATTCGATAAATCACACAATAAACCACTGACGTTGACTAATTGGCATTTATTATTCTGTATAGGTACGTAGCTTTTATAAAAATCCGTCACGTCGTATTGTTTTAAACACCATATTGTTATAGTGTGATGTTATTTTGTTAGGTTCGGGGTAGGACGGCAATGAAATACATATATTAAAAGCCATTAGGACATTATATACCTGTACAGCATGATGTATTACATTATATTATATTATTATTATTTATTACAGCAGTGTATTATTATATTAGTGTGAACTTGAGATATTATCGTTCGAGTTATTCGTTAAAAAATATTATTTAAATTTAAATTTTGGCATTTTATTAAACACAGTATTATATTGAACGTATATTAAAAATATTTAGGAATTTAATGCGATTATACGTAGGTACCTATAAAACAAAGACAAATATTATAATAAAGTCATTTCAATGTCATCTGTTCGTAACAGTTTTTTTTTTTTTATTTACATCAATATTATTGAAACTACACAGCGTGATTTTTAAGCATACTCACCCTCATTTTTCTATTTAATAGTACGCACTTATTCAAATTCTGATTTTTAGAATTTTCAAGTAAAAAAGCTTAAAAATATTGATGTGTCTAAAACAAAATTCTAATGAGTAGGTAGTTTCTGTGTTATTAAAATGTGTATACAAATGATAATAATACTTAAAAATGGTATTACAAAACTATAAGCTAAATGTAATATTATAATATGTAGTACATATTTATTAGACTTGTAACATTTTTAAAAATTATTCATATTGATACATAAATAATAATTACTAACATTTCGGTATCACCTAAGCCCCGGTATCTATATTTAACCCATTACTATAATCATATTATCCTTAGTACACAAAGTTATATACTTATATAACACACAAAATATTAATTTAAATTTTGATTTACCTATGGATTGGTATATACATCAAAATTCTCAAAAAAAATATCTGCCGAATAATTAAATAATTGAAAAAGGGGGGTTGCTATTTGGAAAACAGAAGTTTGTATTGTCACTACAGGACCATTAGTAAGTGGTACAGAAAATCTCAAGCATTCGAAAAAATGTTCTTCACGTGTATTTAAGAGTTCCAAAAATCAGAATTTGAATATATATAATAATATGCATTATTTAAGCATACAAATTGGGTGAGCATGCTTATAATATACGACACGCATATATTATAATATAAATCATGCAATCAAATAGGTAAATACTTAAAATACTAAAACAACTGCATATACCTTCATAATATTATAATATTATAATATATGGTGTAAACTGTAAATAAATAAATATTAAATATGTTTAATTTATACATAATACACAGGGTAATAATCATACAGTTTCCGTCAGTTATGTGTGTATATAATTCACGCCATACTTTAATAAAACCATATTACATATTATATTATATTGAGTCTCTGATGTATTTTCATATCTACTCGTGTATATAGGTACGATGTGGCACTTTCGGTGAGAATAAGAGTTCACACGTGAGATGCGCTCATACATATAATATAACCTATGTATATAATGTATAATATAATACATAAGCGTACGTTTTCTTCTTAACGCACAATGACAGATAAACGATGCCGTCTTTCTGAGAGGATTACCGTCTGTCCACGGCCGTGTAAAAACGTCACGAACACCAAAAAATATTACGTTTTATAATAATGACCTTTTTTTTTATATATAATATCATAATACTATAATAATGTACTGGTCAAGCTTTTCTCTCGTTTGCCAAACCGACAAATGATGACGGTGTTTTTGTCACTTCAGAATTAAATCCGTTTAAAATTCACATAATCCTCTGATTATTGGAAATATGCCGTTCAATGCACCCGCAGCATATAATGTATAACATAATTATTTTATATGTAAGTACATCTGATTCAGAAAAATACTCATTTTTCAATACATGCTAGTGTTCACGTACAAAATTGTAAAAAAAAGATCGTAAAACCTTTTGGAAACTTGTTAGCATTAAAAGCTATATATGGGGGACTACGCAACAAACGCGTATTTTGTCTATGTCTTATAGACGGCCATACTATAGTAGGTACAATGGATTAAGTAAATTGACGTAACCAATTTTATTGTGCGTTATTGTTAAAGTATCACAGTGAATTCACTTATATATTATCAGACTTAAAAGTTAAAACATAATATTACATAGTGATTGTACGTTGTTTTTTTTTCAACAAAGTGAGTACCTACCTAGGTATTATGAGAGATTATTAAATTCTAATATTTTATATATTCATAAGTCCTAACTTGTTTAAAAATTTTAATACAAAAACAAATAAAAGCGTTCAAATACAGATAATACATACACCCCTTCATTTTGATAATAATATATATATGAATTCACAGTAACTATTTTAACGAGTAACAAACCAAAATTGATTTGTCAAATTTGCTATAGGTAGGTTCTACGTTTGTGAGACGAAAACAACACTTAGTATTATGCAGGGTGTGGCGTCCGCTTAAGCACAAGATGATAATATTATAACTGTTCAAAACTTGATCTTCTATTTAATAATAAACTACGAAATGTAGTAATACACAGAATACCTATAATATTATGTGGTATCATATTTATTTGGGAGTAGATCTGTTGAGACGTCAAGTGTACATGAAATTAAATTGACCAACTTGCCAATAACAAAATAACGTGTTTTTGCAATTAATATTAGGTACCTACACCTAGTTTGTTCAACAACTAAATAAATATTAAGTTATTGTAATGATGTAGTAATTCATAATTAGTATATCATTATAATAATATATTACCTGGTACATAAATCTGGTTCAATATCTAATCAAACTTAAAATAACTACTTAACTAAATGCAAAACAGACTATCATTATTATATCATATATCATATTATATTGATATTATGGATAATAGGACGTAGGAATTAGATATGCATTTTTATAGATATTAATAAATCAATAAAGGTAGTATATAGGCCACAATAGGTGTATGTACATAGGTACAATAATTCTAGTTTCAAAAAAGAGAAACTAGATTGTTGGGCTTTTTTGTAGGTGGATAATAATGTTTATTTTTAATTTTTAAGAAATATTTAATTACTAATAAATTCATCAACTATCAAAATAATTCGAAAAAAGATGTTAAATACTATTTTTAAACATTTATATTTTTATTACAGTATTATTTCAAAATAAATAAGCATTAGTCCTAAATTAATTAAATGGTATTTAAAGGGACAGAATAAAATAAATTGTCAGTTGTTCAATTTGCGTGGGACGTCAGTTTTGGCAGTAAGACACGAGAGAACGTTAATGGGGATCGATTAGCATACGAATTAGAAACTGTGTAGGTTATAATATGTGAAAACTATTATTGAAAAATTGATTTGGGCGTCTATTTTATTGAATTGAACGTCGGACAGGAATACAATTTAATAATGCGTGGCACAATAAACGTTTGTATAAAACTATAAAATAATAATTTTTAATCATATTTTTAAGTATATTTTTAAGAATATAAACTCTAGACACTCTCAAACCACTCATGTGGCGGTGTTATTATTCGAACGAAAATTGTATTGAATATTTTTACACCATTGAAAGGGTATACATTTCTAAAAATGTAATATAAAAATATGTTTTCGTATAATAGCTGATCGTAAAAAATTAAAAAAAATAATAATCATAAAGCAAGTGATATCAATTTCTAAATATATAGTGAATCACCACTTTAAATTATTGTATTATTCAAAACAATTTGTATAGGATTTATGTAGAAATAAATGATGGATATTACTTTTACTATAGATTTAATACACAACTTTCCAATTTATATTAATTATTTAGTTATACATTTTTATTGTAGGATCAAAATTAGTTTTTTTTAAAGGCACTTAATAATATTGGATGGTTGATATTGTTTAGTATAATATTATTTATATTATATATAAAGAATTTTTATTTACCATGTCATATTATTGTGGATCTAAAATACTATACTTCACATTATGACGACGTATTGTTATAGTGATCACATTAATAGTATTTAATTCACCTTATTCGTTATCGCGGTATTATTATAATTTGAAGTCGAATTTTTTTTTTGAAAATTCGTAACATTCTCTGGAATCTAGGGTTGTCATACACGTCCCGGTTTTGAAAAATATAGCGTCCCGTTGTCCCGATAAAGTGTTTCGAGACGGCCAATTATCCCGGAATCAAACTTCGATAGTTATTTATGTTCGTTAACACTTTGTCGGTTTGTCTTTGACTAAACATCTGTTGAAGAAAAACATTACTGCAGATTTGAAAATTTGTAATAAAATAATCAAGTTGATTATTTGATAGACCGACGAACTCTTTTTAAAATTATTTTTCTGGCTTGGTGACGGCAATAATTATAACTGAATATATTGTTCGTTGTTTTCCTGTACGACCCCTCAACAATAATTGTAATCAATGGTTATCGCTAATCGATAATTTTGCCGGTCACCCATTTCAATTTTTAACGTTGAGTTAGTGTTTACTTTTTACCTTACAGATGTATGTCGTAGAGTGCAGCTGACCATTGTGAGTGGCATTTTAATAGCGAAAAATAGTGTGTTGAAACCTGTTGATCGAGGATGAGCGGTGTAGTTTTTTCTATAATCAAAAAATGTTGGAAAACAAAATATGCAGGCAACCCTATCCGCTAGACGTCTAATTATACGACAGCCGAACAAGAACATAACAATATCAGAGTAGCGAAGATGGAAGTCGATGCTTGGGAAGTATTGCTGTGATGTGCGCGTCGTTCACACGTCACAATTTTCGTGACAAATTCGTGCCGTCGTCGGCATGACAGCTGCGGCGGCGTCGAAAACGGGCGTCGCCGTCGGACGGGACACAACGAGCAGTCCTGCTCTTCCACGACATTCTAATTACGAGCAGTCCTGCTCTTCCACGACGTTCTTATTACGAGCAGGATAATTAGTATCGTCGCGGAAAAGTGTATCCTGCAGTCGCCAGGTATGACGCGCGCATCATTACGTCGAGTATACCTGTGATAAATACGGGATCAGCTCGTGGAGGACCGGGGGGACGAGAAGGATCGAATGCGCAGGATCTTCGAGGACGACGACGACGACGACGGTAGGACGATAGATCTCGATCTCGTCGGGGCGATCGAGGGGGGGAGGGGGAGGAACGGGCAGATGTCGGCGGCAGGTACACGCACTGCACACGCACATAATACGAGAAACTCACGCACGCGCACACGCACGCACGCACGCACTTGATCGCCGCGTTTCGGATTTTCGGAGCCAGTCGACAGTCGTCAGCCGTCGACCGTGTGCATACGCCGTGTGTACCTATCGCGCTCCGCGTCCATAGGAGTACGTTTTTCGTGTTTACGTTTTGAACGATAATACTATTAAATTGTTATAACATCGGTCGTGAAAATTATTCTAAAACCGCACGTCGTCCGTAATCATATAATTGTTATCAGCGGTCGAATAATAAATCGAAAATCGCGTCGACGGTCTCCGGAATAATAGGTACAATTATAAGTGCGAGTGCGGAATAAAATATTATATTATTATCGTTAATTTCTCACCGTTTGTCGTTGTTGCCAATGAAAAAAAATCCACCGGAATGATATAAATATAATGACAGAGCTCGAACGTTCGATTTGATAATTATTGTGAGTACCTACCAACTACCTATTCCAACCCAATTTATCGTTATTTGTTTTTTTTTTTTTAATGTTTAGCTTATAACAAGTATAATTATCTATTATATAGGTCAACACTTGCTTATAGCACAGTACATAAATTACTTTTTTTTAATAATTGTGTTAACAACCTAGTGTGCGCACGAAGTCAGATACCGCGGGTCTCTAAATAATGTAATAATCATAAACTGTCTATATAACACTCAGAGTATATAACTTACTGTGGATCAGTCTTTCAAAGATTTTTTCCGAGTTTTCACTATATTGTATATGGGTATTGTTATTTACGACGCAGAGATACTGAATAATATATTATAATATCATTATCAGCTACTCCGCAGAGCCGATTGCGGCCGACGCGCTTGGGACGTGTTATTTTTAAACGAAATCCTGCAGATGCGAGACGCTCTATGTTTCCGGAGCAATTATATATAATATTGTGGCATTTTACGACAGAGCCGGCGGCGGCCGTGTCCCAAAAATAAAAAGAAGAGAGAAGAAAAAAACGTTTCCGGTCGGTCGCGGGTTTCTGCGGGCGATTTAACGTATGCAGCGGGATTTGAAGACTTATAATCTACCTAATTATAATCACGACCAATATCATGATAATATTATTGTGTACCGTAAAAAAATATCTGTTCCCGCCAAATCACGACTGGTCCGCGCGTTGACGGCTCTTTATTTCCGTCCACGTCCTATTTATACAGTATATACCTACCTATATTATGCGATATAGGATAGTGTTTCGTGATGTTATTAACCCTGTAGGTAAAGATATTGTGCTTATATTACAGTAAATATAATATATTATTTAGGTGTATTATATGAAACAGCGGCGGGTCTGCCGTGAGGTTGACGGTTTTACGATTCTCGGACTGTACCTACCCGTCCCCCGACTATATTATTCCATTATTCAAACGACACTGCGCACACTTCCTTTGAATTCTATACAAAATGCATTCCGTATGTAGGTAACAGGGGTGTACCGATTTTAATGACCCCTCCACCACCCACCCACCCGTTACTGTTACTATTGTGAACACGAAAAATAGATTACGACCGTCATTCCGCGTCGCCGTGGGGATATCGGCGGGGTATAAAATATTAGGTACATATAAGGTACCACGACGATAGTATAATAAAACCACCGTTTAATGAACCTATTCGAAAAGTCTATAAAATATTTTTATAGCTCCGCGGAGCTCCTCCTAATTGCATACATTTGTACTTACGTTTATAGTATATTATATAGGTATATGTACCATAATACTATATAGCCGCCAACAATCGCTCACCGTCGTCCAGATAAGTCTATCGGATCACTGTTCTCAACCTCTTATAACCGATTGGTGTAGTTCGACTGGAAATGGACTGTTAAATGTTTTTATTACACGTCTTGGGACTTTGCGAGGTATTTTTAAACTGTACGTGTAATGTATATTAATATCAGTATTATAATAAATATTATGTTAGACGAAAACAAATGTTGACATCGCGTCTAATATTTTCAAATACCCAATTAAATCGAAGACGACAAATTCTAATTAGTATTTCGAATTAAACGTCAACAGGAAAAAAAAACCTCAAGTAATTTATTCGGGTTTGAGTTTATCGTGTTTATTTATTATTATTGTGTATATATAGCGAAAGACCATATTATTCGAAGGTTGGTTTTTTGAAAATTCTGAAACTTGTTTCTAGTCTAAACGATTTTTGTCGATATATTATACACAATATACGTGCTATTACTATATAATAATATGTATGTATACTACGACTACAACTGCCCGCCACGGATCTATGATCACTGTAATAATATAATATTATAGAACCTGTTCCGATGTCCGTCTCGAACTGTGTATAGGCTCATAGATGTCAAAAACAAAACGATTCCGCACGTATGCACCAAAAACAAATCTCAGCGCCACTATAACCTGTGAGATGCCGATTATTCCAAATATATAAATATTTTTATATTCTCTAAGTATAGGTATACACGTAATTATAATATAGGATTCGAACAGTCAAACTCCACATGATTACAAAAATCCTTTTTTATCCACTCGCTGTGATTTTCATTTATCGTTTGTTGGTACCTACATGTATTAGGTATATATTTATATATAATATAATATGAAGATCTTAATGTACATACCTACGACTCGCATTTTATTCGGAATTTTTCCGAAACCGCTCCCGTTTACGCTTAGCAATTACACGCACAAAATATTAAGTAGGTACATTATAATATGGGACACGCATTGAATAAGCGAACAACATTAAATCCGTCCGGTGAGGAAATAATTATTGGCCGGTTTCAAACTCGTCTATAATGCACATGTGTATTGTACATAATATTCATGTTATTTTATTATTATTATTAAACTATACTATGAAGTACTAGCTTAACTTATTTTACGACACTTCATGTGGCGTTCGCACTATTGCTGCAAAAAGTTAATAGTTATAATTTAAAATTTTACATTCGGAAATTGACCAGTCGGAATAACCCTGCAATAAGTATACGATGCGCGCAAAACGTATAATTTTTTGTTCTTTCGAAAACGGCCGCCGCGAGCAACGCACTTAGATATAGGAAAATAATTCTTCAGTCGTAAACCGGGCCATTTCTTAGAAAATAATAGTAATTTTTTTTGTAATTTTAAAAACAATTACTGATAATCATAGGGAAATGTAAAATTGGATATCCTTAAACATTAAAAAAAATTGAAAAAAACTCTGTAGGTATTAGTCCAAATATATTATTATTAGAGAATCACCCTGTACTATCATGAATAGGTTTAAAACATCCGCCACAGTTCGTCGAACCGAAAAATCTACGCGTTTTCGCACTCGTTCTCGCATGAAAACTACATTGCGATCGTGTCCGGTCGAACGGGCACCAGAGTTTGAAGTGGAATATCACTTTGGGATTATAACTTAATAAAATAATATTATGTGCACCTGTGTTACCGACAGGCGACAGAGCTTCATCACAGCTGGCGGGTTAGAACTAGGTTTTAGGATATTATAGGACAGTATTACAGTACTAATGGTACTCACAGTAAGAGCTGAAAAGCATAATTTTAGTCTGTCTTTTACTATCATAATGTACTTATACAACGTATAGTCACCATATAATATTATTATTTAATATATTATTCCTAAAACATGTGTATATTTTAGTAGTACGCGTACAATATGTATAGTCGATCGAAACATAAAACTGCAACCGTCGTCGGCAACGATGCTAGTTTTTTTTTTCGGGACACGTTTTTTATCCGACGTGATTTTTTCGTTCCCGGCTTGTTCTCAAAGGCTCCCCCCTCCCGTCGCCGCTCGGTATTGTCCCTCCGCGCGGGGTAATCCGAGACGGATTACCGCGTACCGTATTATATGTATGTATATATATACACACACATATTGGTTGGAGCTGCCCGGAGGGGTGACAGGTGAAAAGGTCTGACAGGTCTGCACGACCATGGTACATAATATAATATAAGTACACACACATATGGGTACGACGGTTGAATGCGCTCGCCGTAGTGTGTTGTGTGCCACCTGTGTACGCTGCATGGTCGTTATTTCTTTTCTCTCGGACGTTGGGCGGGCGGTTTTTATATTTTTCGCACACAACCCGCGCTCGCGGCTGCAGAGACGCATTCGTGGGAGAATGGGAGATTATAATACGATATTATATTATAACGACTGTGACGTGACAGCCCCGACCCCTCCCCTAGCTCACCACCCTCTTTCTTAGGATTTTTTTCCTTTCTGCTGTATTGTTTCTCCGCTCGAATCCGTCTTTTAGTCCATAATAATTGTATACGCACAAAATATATAGACCGCGCGGCTCCGTTGGACGAACAGTATTGCACTAAAACGGCGAGCGTAATGTCTACAATATATGGCGGCCAAATATTACGTTGCCTATATTATAATATGTATATACCTATCTATCTGAGAGAACCCAGCGTGCAGTGCGAACAATTTGTTTGCATTGTTTCTCAGAGATTTAAATGCAGCTAGTCTTTGTTCATTATTTACTGTAGGATTCCATAATTTATTGTTATTATTATTTTTATTTTGGTTTAAAAAAACATAAAAATATGAAATCACATAAGTTGAACTATGACTTTTAAAAAAATTTTATTAATACATTTTATTTAACAATTTATTGTAGTTTCATAAAAATATTAAATAATAATGATACCTTGGTAAAAGAAGTAATATTTATTGTCCTCCAACCATCTATGTATAAAATATGTAAGCTATACAATTAAATGGAAATGGGAAAATATTGGCATAAATACTACAAACAAATAATTTTGGATTTAAATGTACACAGGCTAGTTCGATACTAAATGATATTGAATTAATTAGAAGTTGGTTTTGATGTACAAATTATTTTTTATTGTGTTTTAGTATAGGATTTGTTTAACGCTTAATATCAATACAAATGATTATATTATTTTGTCATAAGATCGTAAAAAGTTTTTTATACACATATATAATAATATATAGGTACCTAAACAATTTTGACGCCATTGATCCATTGTATGCAAACTAACCCCGTGAGATTTTACTGTATACCTACATATTAATATACGTAGGTACAGCATAATATTACACGATGACATCAATTATGCGGGCTTTGATTTGATTTTGTGAATTTTTAATAGCTAGTTCATAATTGGAATCCTTTAGACGCAGCCCGTATCGCATATAAGGTTCCACCGGGTAGGTCGGCGGCACTGTTTCAATATTATATTATTACGAACGAAAAAGACAATAATTAAAGGATTAAACAGTTTCGATTATTTTCGGATCGTAAAAATGCGTTGATAATTTTTTTTCATCATAAATTCTGCGGTAGGTGTACCGTGAATTAAAAACAACTTAAATCGTATAATATATTATTATATTAAACGGCCATACGCGCATAGTATTGGTGTGTAGTTTTATGTTCATAATTTTTTATGTACCCATTGTACATCGTAACCAATATAAGAGTGCCTACGTTATTTTATAACGTTTTATGACTCTAAAGATTTTGACGAACTTCCGAGTCTCGTACCTGCAGTATAAATAACACGCGTCATATATATAGGCACCTACAGTTGTTTTATTGTTCATATTATACTATACGTGCGTTGATAATATATATTTTTTAATTATTCTAAATTCGAGTTTCGCCGACCGTTGATAACTGCGGAGAGAAAGCGATCAGCTCTTAAATTGACACTCTAATTGCGGTTAGATACGTTATATCTAATAATTCGCAAACGTTAAAATAGGTATAGTTCACATCCGGAATATTTCTTGGGAGCTCGGACCCGGTACACTACCCTTGCAGTCCCCCGAATTCATAACTATTTTATAGAACGGCGGTGACCCCTTCTCCAAAGGGACCTCTTTATGGATCTCCGGTATTCAATCGACTGGTGCTCGCGTTTTCAACCCCGAGAGCAACTTGATCGCCATTTCTGTTCATACAGGTATTGTATATATCTTCAAGTGCGATTCGACTTCGCATCCGCATCATACACACAATAGGGTATTTCCGGTGCTCGTCTGCGATGCGTATTTAGGTAGGCTTAATACAATAATATTTAGTAAATACAATATAAGATAACATACCTACCTGATATACGACTAATATGCATTACCCCAATAATATAGTCATCCTCTCATTTTATATTTATATTTTATGAGATAAAAACGACGAGACGGGTCGCGTGCGCACTGCTGCAAATAGGTGCTCGACGGGAAAAAAAACCGTGTGTGTATTATACGAAAACAAACATATAATAATAATAATAATAATAATATACGTTGGTCCGCCCCCGCGCTCGACTGCATGATAATATTGTATTGCCCGTCGCGCCGGCGTGGCGTGCATGATGTTACAGTGTATTCGATTTCACCGCTTGTGTAGTGTTTGCTCAGTAGTTTTACACTATATATATATATATATATATATATATAGGTATAAGTATATATATACATAACGCGACCGGTAGTGCCCCTGTACGTACGTATACATGTGTATACACACTACTGTCCTACGTGTGTGCACAAGTCAAACAAATTAAACGGATATATAATACAAAACGCACACACGCGCTTGTATAACATTATATATATATATATATATATATATATATATATATATATATGTATTAATGTGATATAATATATAATAACGTCATGATTTGGAGGGATAAATCTTCATATACTCTATACAATATTATATATAAATAGGTACTCGTCTGATCGCGCTCCCCGTTTATTTCGGCCCTCGTCGTCCTGCTGCCAGTGTCTATAAGTATAATAATATATTATAACACGAGCTGATATATTGTGTAAATAATAAATATGTACACACACGACTCGCGACGATAATATAACAATAATTCAGGTAGCTGCTATGAAGGAGCAGTCGACGAGAGACGGGACGGGCAACACGCACTGCACAATGGCGTCGGGCAGACAATACGTGAATAATAAAACTCGCGCCCGACCATTTCGCACGTATTTCTCTGTACGTGTACATGCGTATATAGTACCTATACATACTAACGCACTCGCTGGTTGGCATGCACGACGTCAATGAAAATTGTCATCAGTTTTCGTCGAAGGAGTGCCACTGAGTTGAAGCGGCTTGTATGGTGCTCTTAAAGAAAAAAAAATGTTTTATTTAGAAAGATAAATAATATAAATTATATACATTATTATAAAATTATATATAGGTATTTTGAAATCAAATTTGGTTCAACCGCGACTACAAAATGTTCCGCTCGATTGTGGCACATTGTAATTGGTTTGGCCACTGCAGGTATTATTAAATTATATAATTTCAATACCAGCCGAGTTGGGTTTGTTTTTGTGTTATGCGTATTATACACCTGCAGATACCTATATCTATATATCAATAATATATGCGGATCGGTGTGTGCGTTTCGTTTTCGATATTTCCGTTGAGATTGGAGTAGCGCCATTTCCGTTACTGATTACTGCACTGTTAAGACTCCTAAAATCACACGTCAACAAATAATCCTACAATATAGTCAATAATAACAAAGTTAAAGCGGTGGAAACGTATAGATATCAGACACACCCGTAGGAATTCATTTAAAAATCGAGAAAACAGTTTTTGATCGTATATTACGTCATGATGTTATACATACATAGGTATATTGGAGTTTGCCAGCTTCAGATTTATGTCCGTGGAAAAATGCGCCTTGCAGGTTGTCTATCGCATTCATAACTTTATTATATTTACGATCGTATATGATATATTCTATGTAATATATATGTTGTTATGCGGACTCACGGATTCAATATAATATTCCTACCTATCGATGTTTTGTAATTAATGCGCGCGACTTTCGATTTACGATCGATTTGACATTGATTGTCGTCGTGCGCAGCGTCGATGAGTGCGCGGCTGGCATTTTTATCGGTTTCGTGAATTTTTTCTTTCGTTTTCGACGACGAATCCGATTTCGGACCGTCTTTTTTTCTCGTGTGTGGCGAGACCGAACTACTAACAAACCGCCTAATATAGACCGTACACATACGGGTCTGTATAATAAAATAATATCGTTTTCGTGACTTACGTGCGCGCCTCGGCCGTGCGGTAGGTAAACTGAAACTCATGAACGAACCGTGTTCCGAAGTCGTTATTGGTTTCTCTTATATTTTCCGCGTGTGCTGTGGAAAATGTTTACACTCAGTATATCGCTTAACTATACTGCAGTTTTGCACACGAGAAATTCGTGAAATTGGACAACAGATCAGTGATCATTATCCGATATTTAAAGCTTACAATATTATTCCGTATTCTGCGAATAGTGTACATAATATTATATAGTATTCTATATATTATACTCATTACTCACATAATATGACCTATAAGATATACTGAACTTATTGATAAAAAATTCTGTTTTTGTACATAAGTCGGCTAAATCCTATAATCCTGCTAATCTTATACTGCCTGAGTGCATCCGTGATATTTATGACTTTTAACATGCAGGTTACTTTGGTTAGATTTACGTATTAAGTAGCTGTTACCTACAGCCTACAGGTATTTGTGACATACAGGTTGTCGCGATTCGTGAAATGTCTTAAATTTTCTATCTGCACCGAACGATCATTTTAACTGAAATAATAATAATAATAATAATAATAATATTTATTTGACACTAAATAAAAAATGTTAGTTACATATATACAAGAAGATTCATTTTTGTACCTGCGTCTATATGGATATACCTAATATAAGGCCGTATCTGCAGAGAGGAATTATACACATTTTCATTATTTATGGCTTGATACAACCTTTATAATGGCCGCCGGAAACAATAACCACGAGCTTTAAAGTACAAAAATGTCTTATTTTTTTTTATTTTTTGTGATAACATTTTTTCCGCTACCGAGGTTGAGTTATCATTGTTATCCATTTTTGGGCGAAGAATTAAAATCGATTCGGTCTTATTTCACAGCAGATGATGTATATTTTAACCGTATATATATTTACTCGACGAAATCTGGAATTTTAATAATAAACTCACTATTAACATAAGACTCACACGAGTCAAAGTGTAATTTTACAGCCGTGATATTACGCAACCTGAAAAATATATTATACTGATCGTATACTATTCGTTTTGCAGGAACAGTGCTGCGGGTGAAGATGACCACCGCCTACATCACTTCCACCATGTCGACAATGGTCGTTTTGCTGCTGTCGGGCATGCTGGCATCGTGCGAAGGCGAAGGACTAGGACTGGTAGACGCCGGCGCCAATGCCGTGGTCGACCATAACCAGGTGATGTGCGAGGACGTCCGATTGAAGTGCGCCTTTGGCCCGGGCTGTTCGATGGCGTTGCACAACTACTTCGCCAAGTGCGACAGGATGCTCCAGGCCGACGCGACCACGTGCCCTGAATCGTGTCTGTACGCTCTGGTCGCGCTCATATCCACCGAGGACGGCAAACGGATGTTGGACGTGAGTACCTATACATATTATGTTAATATTTCTGCTGTTTTTCGCATCGTAATGATGTTATATTCTTATAAAAATAGTGACCAAATAATTAATATCATCGTTTATTATGTTATAAATAATAATACAAATATTATATTATATGAGAAATATGCAAAATATAAATGTGTATAAGATAACAATTAATTTTGGTGGCACTTAACTACTTAAGGTCCTCTTAATCATACGAGCCGCATGTATGTGTTGCGTCCGTCTTACAAAATATATCAAACATACCAAAAACTGTTTTGCGCGGGTAAGTGCTACTGTAGTCTAAGCCAATGAACTACATTTTCACTATATAAACTATAAAGAGAAGAACATTTACTGTGCGACGTTATTTTTATTTTTTGATATCAAAACTATAAAAAAAAAAATGTTATTCAAATTTGAAAAACTCAAAAATAATAAATTTTCAAACAATAATAATCGTATTTGTGATATCGAAAAAATAAAACAACTTTACAAATAGTCAATCTCTTTCTAGCGTGCCAATTCGGATACTTAACTTGGACTACGGCCAGAATGGTTCTTACCCGCGCAAAACAGTTTTTGCACGTTGTACATGGTACATTTGTCAGACGGAGACAACACATGTGGTTGTAGCGTCCTCCTAATTCTTTCTACAAAGTAGCAAAAATAAAATCCATGCAAATTAATTTATTAACAGCCCTGATATATGGTTTATACTGTTGCACTTGCAGAACATATTCGAATATAGTATTTTCGTGTATTTCCTCCGAAATCAAAGTATCAGCTATCTATAATATTGTATGGGCATAGTATTCGGGTAATGCGTCCACTTTTAAGCCAGGGAATCGGTCTCGTATCCGACGCGAAGATAATAATATTATTATACTTTTGAACCGCGAATAGCGCGTGGGTAGATTTGATATTTTATGCGCAATGTCGTCGCGGTTAAAATACGATATCGGATTCTTTTTCATACACCATAATATAATATATAATAATATGTAGCCGTACAGCATAATATAAACATGCGAAACAACGCGGTGTTCGTTAAAGTCACCGGTGAAGTCTTATTTATTTTAAAACCTTATTGGTATATTATAGTCGTTTGTTCGTGCTGTACCTGCAGCAGCCAGCTATATATATATGCACAATACGTGTTTGCGTTCCGGCTTTCGCATCGCGATAAAAAAAAAAAAAAAACACGCGAATAATTTAACGTCAACCGGGATTCAGATGTTTTCGAAACAGAAATTTTAATTGGGCGAGAGAAAAAAAAATAGTTCAATGAAATTGTATCGTCGAATTCGTAATTGCGGGGTACGAAACCCGTCGCCGCGATTCTCGTGAAATATGTTTGAAAACTCAATTAAAAAAATAAAAAATAATAATAAGTACGCGCGCGCCGTCACATTACAGTATGCGCTTTTAGCCTCTGGGGTCGATTATCTTCGAGAGGGGGTTTGATTTATAGCGATTAACACACTCGTCCTATATATATATAGTTGTATATATTATATATTATATTGTACCTATATGTATATAATAAATTGTGCAGTGGTATATCGACTGTAAAATACAGGGCTGTAAAAATTCTACGGAAAAAAACTCGCTAAACCATTTCACTGAATGCTATTGGTAATAATATATATCGAACGGACCCCGCCATATATATCGATAACACACATTCTGTTATTGTACATTTATGTTTTCGCGTAAAAAAATCGAAAATTTGCCGAAAACGGTTTTGTATATACATTATAACATATTATAATAAATAGCGTTGTCGACACAATACAATAAGTTTCGCTTGATAAATTATTACTCTTTATAAGGTGTTTAAAGTACAATTTTAGCATACGTTTACGAAACTGTGAAAAAAATGTGACCTCGTTATAATTCAAAACGTTCATAATATATATTATTATTACAAACAGACTAATGCACGGGTAGTGTAGTGAATGACTATATTATATTATACAAGCTGTTATATAATAATGGTGTAAAAAAAAAAACGGTATAAAGTAATAAAGATTGAAAAGCCAGTTTTGACCTATAATATACACCTAACCTGTACTTATAACGTGAAACATATTATACCCAATACCTATACAGTGGCGGGCTCGAACGTTTTTTTTCCTCGACTCGCATATTTTAATTTTTATACCCTAAACATTTTTCCACTGCTCATCAAATAGTGAATTCACACAGGTTGTTAGTGGTCTTGAATTTATGTTGTTAATGACTTTCTTAAATATTGCAGTTCAAACTACCTTTTAGTTTCATACATATAGCTGTACATGTATAGGACACCCGCCCATTAATAATTTTGTGAACCACGTGATTAAAATATATCTCCTCCTAGCGCCGCCGCCATAACCATAACCTATAACTCTCGAATCAATATATTATATCACGAGCATGATGATATTATTGTAGTTAGTCGGTAATATTAACTTACGGATTTTTGCAGTGCACGTGCCGGGACCGCTACTGCGAGGAGATGAAGGCCCGCGTGGAGGTTTGTCGGCCGTTTGTGATGGAGGCGTCCAAGAACGAGTCGGTTGTGCCCTGCGAGCTGGCCAATTGGGTGTGCACGGTAGACCCGGTGTGCTCGGCGGCACTGGGTTACTATCAAACGTACTGCAGACGGATGCTGCTCGGCGTGGCGTGCACGGAGCGGTGCCTCAACTCGGTGGAGATACTCCAGCGACAGGAGAAGGCTTCCAAGATGAACCGGTGCAGGTGCACAGGGAAGTCGGCGGTCGACTGTCTGCGGCAAAAGGAGCGCATGGTCAGGCTGTGCTACGGCGGCGAGGCGGATCCGCGTCTCCAACAGCCGCAGGGGGGCACTAGCGGCGGCGGAGGTGGCGGCGGTGGCAACAAGGCCGGTGGCCGGAAGAACCGGAAAAAGCACCGTCCCAAGATGTTCGACCTGGACCCGGACCGGGCCGAGGTGGAAATGATGATGGCCAACGCGGACTACCAGCCGGACGTCCGGAACAGGTACAACGCGACGGACGGCGTCGGTTGCGACGACGACGAATTCGACGACGAGGACGAAGACGACGAAGGGTCGTCGGGGTCCGCGGCGCACTTACTTCCGGGAACGCTTCTGGTGGTGGCCGCGTCCGCTTACCTAGTCTCGCGATGATGATCTTCGTCACTAAATTATTGTTCCGGCGCCACGGAACAATTCGCGCGCCGGTACGTGAAATCTTTTTTTTTCGTCCGTCCGGTACGCGTTTTTTCCGTTTTTGTTATACATACCTAAATGTCTCATTATTTTTCATGTTTTTTTTTTCTATCATTATTATTTATTCGTAGTTCGACTGAAGCGTGGGTAGGTAATATACTGCAGTTCACGGGCGCGCTCTATTTTAGCCGGGCACTTGGGGTTTCATACTCGACGAGGGCTTGTTTTTTAGGGTTTAAAAAAAAATGGGGGGTTTTATTGGGTAGAGATTTACTTATGGCGCCGGAACGTCGCTTGTTAACTGATACATCAGACTGAAATCGAATAAGCTCACCGAGAATGATCCCCAGCCTACGATACAATACACGGTACCTGTATTTTTGTACCTATACAAAATTATGTGTTGTGCTGTCGATTTGTATATTTTCTTTTTCGACAATATTATTTTCATCAGTTCGCGTCTTTTATTTATATCTAGATTTTTTGTTTCCGACGACGCGTTCATCAAAATCTATATAAAGATTGTGATTAAAGACTTTTAGGTACATATATTACATATAATTCTAGGAGATTATATTGCGCGTATATAATATTATGTTAATATTATAATCGCTTTACATTCAGCTGCGTATAATATACAGTCATGCAGTGTTTGTATGATATTATTGTAATTTGTACATACCTATAGTAATATCTAATAATAATATAATATTATGTTAAAGAAATATTTTTTTAAATATGTGTGTGTGTGTATATTATTATTATCGATCGATCACTATTTGGTACAAAGTCGTTTTATGTATAGTTTAATTGCCATAAATTATGTTTTATGTGTATTGTTTATTTTATTTTTTTTTACTATACACTCCATCGTCTGTTATAATTTTATATGTAATTAGGCATTGTGAAAAAAAATACATTTTTATTTAGTCGAAGTAAAAAAAACGTTTACCAACAAACAACAAAATATGGCGTTTTTGAACGATTTTTATTTTATGTTTTCCCTCCGACCGATCTCGATCCGACAATCTTTCACTGCCGGGAGTTTGCACCTGTGAGTGAAATATAACATATTATTATAATAATAGGACGACGTTGTGTAAGTTTAGAAAACGGACGAGACATGGCGGCGAAAACTGCTGCAGCAGTTATGCTCAAGCCGCCGTCGCCGTTTTTTCAGTATTATATTATTATATTGTACGATAATAAATATTCAATTAGCACGTGAAATAAACGACAAGGTGGGCTACCGTTTTTATTTACAACGCGTACCATAATGAGTTTCCCGATTTTCGGCCGTGAGCCGGTCGTAAAGACTGCGAAGACGCCGAGACAACGATAATATAATAATAATAATAATAATAATAATAATAATAATGTATAATTGGAAACGGCGATAATATTATGTCCTATACCCGAGAACCGCCGGCACTCCCCCGCGGGTCCGTTTATATTGATCTCCGGTGGTCCAAAGGATTAAAGGATTATTATACGTCCGGAAGACAAGAAACGGTGTCCGACTAAATCGTAAATTATATTTTACCGAATGGCCCACTGCTCCAGCAGATGCACATAACGCGTATGATACAATATTATTATATTTATAGTAGTCACTGCAGCTGCAGCGGTGCATCGTCCGAAGACCTTTTACACCCGATTATGAGATAGCCGTACGATAACGTTATTACTATCATCATCATCACACCGATTAAATCGAAGTTACTAAATATCATATTATAATGTAGTACAGTGATAATATTATAACAACTTGGTAGGTCCATGCGAATATACAATAATTATTATGTACGATTTCATATATAAAATTCGCAGTATTTGTATAGGGTACCTTGCGACTCATGATATTCTCAACATGAATTTTGTGTTTTGAAAATGAAATCCGTTTAAAATATTATGGCCATTTTCGTATACGAATTGTGATGCAGGAGCAGGTGGTCCGATAATAATTGACGGTTGTCAACGTTTATAGGGACGTATTGTATTGACGTTGTAATATGAAGTAACGATAGGATGACGTGTAATTTCGGTACTTTTAAATTTCATAACGATTGCGTGACCCGACGCTCGCCTTTTAGAATATAGAAACCTGCCACTGATTTTATATATTATTATCAACGCTTATATACGTATACTGTTGTAATATATATTATATAGAGAGTCCGGCCGCTGGATGCGCTCACCGTGTGGTGTTTGTTATGCGTTTTCGAACTTAAATATATGATCCAAACGGCGACCGTCGGAGGTGGTGGTGGTGGAGGGGAGGACAGAGACCACCCACAATGGTATTATATAGGTTGCAGTGACGGCCGGGGCCGGTCGCGCCGCCGCGGCGACGCAATAATAATAATAATATGATTATTCCAAGCGTGGATCGAAGGGGAGGGGACCGATCCGCGATGTGTATACAGGGTGGATCAAGTCGTTTTTCCCGACGTGGCGGCCGCGGAAAATCGGGAAAACACAGCGCAGTGGCCCCGGGAAAGTGTGTTTTTTCCGTCTGACTCGGAGAAAACGAAACGATAAAAAGACGACGGTGGGTTAGCGAAAGGACGAGTGGGACTCGCATCGGAAAATACGATATCGTGCGCTCCGTATAACAATATTTAATAATACTTTACGTGTTATATGTGGGACGATGACACCTATCATCACGGTCCAAGGTCGAATGCCCGGTGGAGAGACTCGCGACAGTGTTTTGATTGGTTGACATCGTCATATTATGACGTCGACGATAACAATAACAAAATATACGGTAGCGTCATATTTCCAGAGGATAATTATTTTTAACAATATATATTCGAGTGCCGCGAAAACGAAAATCGACCCCCATACCTCACAACAGGTCGAACCGAGTGCAGGTGCACATAAACACAGTGACAGTCGACAGACCATATTTTTACGCTTAAATTATGCATACGTTCAATTTCAGATTTTTGGGATTCTGAAATACACTCAAAGTCCGGAGACCATATTTTCAAATACTTGAGGACCTAGATTTTTAGTTATATAACTTTGTGTAGACAATTTAAAGCTTTTTTTGAGACACCCAGTATTATTATGTTCTACACATTTACGAAAAAAAACTGAATATTCAATAAAAAAAACATTTTTTAGGACCATATCTTATATACGGTTACATATATACATATATATATATAGGGAACATCGCACAGACACCTGAAAATAATTTATAAATTTAAATTAAATTCTATAAACTGAATTAAGAATAACTACTTACTGTTTAGAGGGTATAGAAAGTATTTTCGTCTTAATCCTACACTCCGAGTATCATCAGATCAGCGGCGGGTCGTTCGAAGAAAAATCCAAAAGATTTAGAGCTACTCATCACACTGCTTCGGTTTTCTCGAACCGGAGAAAACGCTTGGACCGGTAAGGTCAAATAACCTAACCGGTATTGTCACGTCAAAACGGTCGGCCTTTAGCCCATACTTCCGTTACTTTTTAGTGTTTGAAAATAAAAATAATTTGATGTTGGACATTTTGACTCAGGTAGTTTTCACCTATTTTTTATGATTGTTCATTAAAAAAGTATTAATAAAAATGAATGAAAAAAATTAGAACTAACGATGCGGAAGCTCTTGATTACTGTTTGGCTAAACGAGCACATAAAATGTAAGTTTTGGTAAAATGCTAGCCGTGAAACACCACAAAGTTTATTTTTTTAGATTTAAGACAATTTCATAAGCAATTTTTCGTTTACTATCGGATTTTGCAGTAAAAATTTTTAAAATGATTTGGAAATGTTAACACAAGAATACATTTCAAAGTAGAAAACTTATAATTTCGTAACTTCCGTGAAAAAACGATTGACAGCGGCACCATAAGTTATTATAATTTTATCATTTTATAACTATAAACTAATACACTTGCATACATTATTTACTATGATTTTAAAACAACCAAAGACAAGTAAGCCAAACACGAATTGTAGAATAAAACTTTTAGTGAATATTTAATTAAGTTAAATTAGGGAGACGTGGGGTTGAGATTTTTATCGAAGACATTATTTTAAGGTTCACGGATTATGTGTTACGTTAAGGACACAGCGTAACAGGTGCCATAAGCTAGCTGCTTAAATAATAAATTATCAGGTGGTCTCCATTCTAGAACAAGCAAACTGTGCGTGATTGTCCCGTAGGGTGAAAATACGGGGCGGCTTCCCTCTCGATTTGTAGCTATGTTTCCTCAAACATTATCTTACACAGCCGCATTAGATAACGAATTTTTGAAATAATTAATTGTAACACACGAAATCTAATTTTATTCTAGTTTGATATGCTCACTAGCTCACTTGGCAATAACTCGCTAGTAACTACTCGTTAATATTAATAAGTTAAGATTTTTCTTTATAAAAAAAATCATCAATTTTTCTTTGAATAAAATTTCTCCCCCCCCCCCCCCTATACCACACCAATAAAAATATCTGCGGACGTGCCGAACGCTGCTCCATGTCCCAACGTCCTTACCTACAATATTTTATTGTTGAATTATTACACATTTTATACAATTCCCTTATAGTAACTGTTTAATTTTCGACCTTTATAGGTAATGTTACTTTTCGGAAAGTTCTGAAATAAAATAATATGACATACAATCTATACTTCAATTTGTACTATAACAATATTTTGTACAGTTAAATTAATTTTTTATACATAAAATAAAAGATAAAACAATCAAGTAAACATAACATGCATTACATAAATAATTATATTAATTTATTATTCAAAACATCGTAATAATTATTTAATTTGACCATAAGCATAAAATTATCCATTTATTTTATTACAAAACCATCCGATAAATATATTCATCAAATAATGAGTAGGTAGTAAAACGATATTACAACGTTTAAATCGCGCTCAGACGTATACAATTACTATTAGCCATTAAGTATATATGTATAATGTATATAGTCAAAAATATCCCTAATCGTAACTTAATATTTTATATGTTTGTTATTTGTTACATTACATAACTTATATATACGCTTGTTGTATACTATTTGCTATATTATTTAGTTTTCGATTAATTCAAAAAAACATTTTTATAGGTTTTTTTTATTATTATTATTATTTTTACTTTGAGATTCTGTCTAAGATTATTCCATTTAGACAGACACGTTTATTTGTCCGTATATAATATGATAGGTGTACATAAATATATAATACTTGGCATATATTATATAAGACGTCTGTATACAAACACTCGAGATTTACGACAAGAAACTGTCTTATGTCCCGGTTCAAGAAAATTTCCTTTATTTTACAAGATAATAAAACGAGAACAGTATTTTGTTTTAACGATCCCGTGAAAAAAGAAAGATCGGGTGGATTATTATTAATAGTCGGCAGTGTGGAACCATACAAACATTTTTTTTTTTTCAGTAACGAAATTACGTCTAATTTATAGTTAATAAAACAAATGATAACCCAAAAGGCTAAAAATATAAAATACTTTCCTATTATCTCAGTTTCACAACGCACAATTCTTTATCTCTAAACAATTAGCGCAACTGTTTGATGAGCACACGAGTGTATATGTATCCCATATCGTGTTTATTTGTATGTATAGTAGTCGTATTGTAGAGATTTCTAAAAAATAATAATATTCTATTTTTCCTCAGTGTCTATATTATACAGAGCTCATGTTGGAAGCTCTAGCGATCTCACCTATATAAGCACGAGGGCGCATACTTGGCGTTTTGCCTTTTATCAGTTCACTTTTAAAAATAATTATTATTACGAGTTATGACCTACAACATTTCTGCGATTTTAACCTTTTATTCGTATAATAATATTATTATTATGATCTATAAACTACAATACAACGAGCTGGTATAATATTTAATATTATTATTATTTTTTTTAATATTTCATCACATCGAGTAGAATATTTTCCATTTTGTGTGTTATTTTAGCGCAAGCGATAGAAAAACCAGTTTTCTTACATCTCGCGTAGGTTCCTACTTCTAAGACTGTGATTACAATAATAATATAGTTCAACACAGGTCCATATTGAAAGCGTATCATAACAGCTATAGTTTTTTTTTTTTTTAATCAAAAATATAAAAGACTTAATTCTTATATTGTGAATACATACTACTACAATTTTCTATAATATGTACCTATTAAAGGGGAAAACTGATTTCAGTAAGTACGGTGAGTTTCATTGTTTACTCCAATCGAAAAATTGTATTGTATAGGTAGGCACCTACCAAAAACTGAGTTCGTTTGAAAGATTATAAATTATTAATATAACATTAGTATACTTATAATGTCGATTGAAATGAATTAATCAAAAATATTATATTATATTTATCGATCGTGATAACCACGTTATAATAAGTACAATTATTAATTATTATTACTACAATACATTACCACCTAATTATGACAACATTGTATCAATGTGCTTGCAGTAAATATCAAATAATTAATAATAATAATATTATACCTACTTTCAAACGTTGAGACTTATAGAAATGAGAATAAATGAATAATATCAAAAACGCTGACGTCCAAATATTGAGCTCAATGACGTCTAGTGCCTGCAGAGTAATAGTAGGTACCTATAGTTTTTTATAAAAAAAAAAAATTAATGTTTTGCAACTTCGTCACATTATTATTATTGCCGTACGTTTTACGATTTCGACGTAATATTATATTGTACTATATCATCAGTATTATTCATCAATGGACTGCACGTCCTACGGCATATACCCAGGAAACGATCGACGGCCGACCGACACACTTCACGCAGACCATAATATTATATTATTAGTACAACACAAGTTGCACAGCTATGATAATAATAGCGTATTATCGTTTTAACGTGGAAGAATTACTTTAGCGTCACCTAACCAGGGGGGATCCAGGGCTTTAGCCCTCTTTTTTGAACAATTTTTGTTGTTCTCGAATTCGCACGGTTTTAATTTTATACCTATCTAATATGAGCTATAAAAATTTTGCCCCCTCCCCAATTTCAGATTTCTTACACCTTATGGACGTCTGCACTAACCAAAGTAAAATCATGTATAAATAATATGTAATAAATAGATAATTGGTGAGTAATATACTAACACATTAATTGGCATTTCATAACATACTTAGGAGTTAGTACTGCCTATGATCCATACCAAAAGTATGATTAAAAATGTGTTTTTACAATGTCTTTGCCATTAAAAATATATTATTAGAATTTTACAAATTATATAAAATAACTAACAAGAACTAATGTTGTATACATTTTGACCACCACAAAAATGATTTTGTTTAAACAATTTTTTTTTTTTATATTATACAAAATGTATTTTTGCTATATATTTTTTTTTAAATGTTTCCTTGGTATTATTGTACCTATATTTGTATTATATCATAATTTATATTTTTAATGGCAAATAAATTTAAAAAAATAAACTGAAAAAAACATTTTTAACCAGACACCTTTGGTCTGAATAGATCATAGATCTAACTTAGTCCTATAAGTCTAAACGTTGAAAAGGAAAATGTCAGTATAGTGCATCAGTGTTATTCGTCAATGGACTGAACGTCCTACGGCCGAAAACTATCGAACGCTGACCGGCACACCTCACGCAAGCCAATACAGTGAAACCTCTCTTAACGGACACCTCCCAATAGCGAATACCTCCCAATATAGCGGAAATTTTCTCGAGAACCAACCCCAAGCGTTCTGCAATCCGAACACTCTGCAGTATTGGAGTGTTTAGAGGTTTCACCGTATTAATATAAGAGACGGTCCACATCAATAATGTCATTGTAACTATATCGTTTTAACGTGGAAGAATTTTAGCGTCTCCGGTCGGTGCACTCCTGTATAGTAATATTATAATGTGATGTGTGCGCAGTGCGAGGGTTATATTTTGTCCTCGTCAGCAATTAGGTACATTCAATGAGTTTTTTTTTATTTTAAACACGTAACGTGCATCTTATTAATATATGGGTTACGCGGCGCTACCAGATGGGTTTGCCCAGGATTCGATAGTCATTATACATATTGACGAGCTGTGTCGGGTCTGCGCGAACGTCTCGATAAACGCGACGACGGAATCATATTTGTGATATTGTTGAATGATAAAATATATAATACCGTATACACCTACGAGACAAAAAAATCGAGATCAAACGATCGTAGTATGTCTACTCTCCGTATTATCATAGTATAATATAAATCATACTATATACGGACTATATATGTAGAGCTTCGGTGGCGCCGGAGAAATGAAATAAAAAATATAAATATTTATGATAGTAATTTATGTGCGACAAGTGACAACTCGAAAAGTGTTCGAATACATTTTAAGTACTCACATTCGTGCTTAAAATAAAATACTAATTTTCAAATACTTCAATAGTTCTTTTTAGTTTATGATGTATTTTCTATTTTAATTTTTATCACGTAAAATAAAAATATAAATTGAGAATAATATATAATATTATATTACAATAATAGTATGATTTTTTTACTGCGAATTATATCTGAACAAAAATACTCCGTCAAAAACTCCGTGTAAAAAAAACGGCACTAATAGTTATGATATCATTGTGTATAGCTATAAGCCTTTGAACCATAGTTATCATTTGTGATATTAGCTGTTAAAAAATTGAGCTTCCCTTGGTGACTATGATAAAAATTACGTGCGCTTTGAATTGGCCGCGTCAGCGATTACACATTTGATGGGTTTTTCATTTGAAACACATTTGAATGTAAAATATGGGTTACGCCCTGCGCTATCGGATGGGTTTGTCTGGGATTCGAAGGTCATTATTGACGATCTGTCGGGTCTGCCGAAGCGTCTGGATAAACGCGATATCGGAATTATATTATGTTGAAAGGATGAACAGCATACGAGAGAAGAAAAAAAAAATCGAGATCAAACGATTGCGCGTCGTTTATATACAATCAGCTGGAATACTCCCAATGTAATAATAATAATAAAATACGTATATATAATATATATGACTGAGACCATACGGACTATATAGACCGTCGGCGGCGCCGGAGAAATGATAAAAGATAATATATTTTATGATTGTAATTTACGTGCAACGACCATCGCGTCGCAATGTTAAACTGTCGTCTTCACTCGACGAATTCTAATAAGCTATACGCCAGGGGTGGCCAACCCAAATGATCTTGCGGGCCACTTTGTAAATACATTACAATCCTGCGGGCCACGTATAAAATTATATAAGTATTTTGCCCCAATACAAAAAAAAAAAATGGAGTAAACATTATAAACAAAATTTGTTAATATTATAAAATAAGTTTTGGTGTATTAATTATTTGAAATAAACAGAATGAATTATTATTGTTTTTACTATGACTCATAATTTAGTAACATAGATAATATATATCACATATAATAGTTTTAATTTATTGATTTTACTATTTAGTGGGATATTTGTTTCTCAACTCGTTCACTAAGCTTTTTTAAATCAGCAGAAATGCTTGTATTTGCACACCGTATTTGATGTTGCAGGTTTTCATCTGTTAGGTTTGAGCGTGATTTGTCTTTGGCGAATTTCATTTTCGAAAAAAAACGATTCACATGTGTAAGTCGATCCAAAAGCACTCACGGAGAGATTATGACTGTTTTATTGGCCACGTTTTATTTTAACAATACAATTTGCTATAAGATGGTGTCTACTCGTATATATTTTTACCAGATTAGATTAGAATTATTACTTTTGTTGCGATTACGTTGTTAATAATACAGATACCGCGTTGTGCGGGCATTCCAGAATATTCTATCGGCGCAAAAATAAAATATTTTTTTTGTAAATATTTGATAAATGTCGAGGGCCGCAAAACTTTCCAAGGTGGGCCGCGGTTTGGCCATCTATACTATACACCACGTCCATATATAATCGTATAATAAGTACGCAACAGGCGTGTATCATCGACTAGACAACAAATCGTAATTGTTGCTCCAAACGGTCACAGAAGCTGCACAAACATACAGGGGTGGATCCAGTCCATGATAATTGGTAGGGCGGTGGTGGTGGTGGTCTAAATAAGGTGGTTTAGGGATACCTAAAAGTATACCACTCGTATGATTACCATTTGTCACTGTTGTATATAGTACAGCGTCGGGAGTCCCGGATTAGCGTTTATAGTATTTTAATTATAGGCTTGTGCACGAATAAAACAATTAATTGTGTTGAAAATGGAGCAGGCGATGGCTCAATCATCCCCCCTCCTTTGAATCCCCCATTGCAAACATAAGTAGGTGCCCATGTTATGTAATAATTGTATAATAGCCGACTAATACAACGTATATGTCGGTGCTTTTATTTGGGCTGCGTCAGCGATTATTAGTACGATGGGTTTTTCATTTGGGTCTGAGCGGAGCGATGAATGTATTAGTTTAACAATGATGTGTGTTTTTTATTTTTTATTTTTGTGTCTGTCATCACCGTTTGAGGCTGTAAAACTGCTTAGATTTTCTTCAATAGTACCTTTTCTGATAGGAAAGTGAATCTAGTTGGTACTTTGGGGGGTCAAAGTAAACATTTTCCAGTAGTTTTCAAAAGTACCGTGAAAAACAAATGGAAAATTAAGGAAAAAACGGGAATTTTTACGCAACATTGATTTTAGAAAAATCGATTTTGGTTTTTGGTGTAAGTCTAAAAAAAATGACGGTAAATACATGAAATTTTTACTGAATGTTTATATAAGCGGTTTCTATATACCATACCGTTTTCAAAGTATTTTGACTTATTTGAGCTGTTTACAGACATTTTAAATTTCCAATCTTTTTGGTTTTTTTTTTTAAAAAATCAATAACATTTTATTTATTCGTTAAAAATTCTTGAAAATTTAATAGAATGCTCCTTATATATTGTTTCAAAGGCACATGAAAAATATTAAAAATCTGTAGTCACAATTTTTTTTTTAAGCATTTAAAGTTGAAATTTTGACAAATTACGTAAAAATGACGAAAATTTGCAAATTATTTGGAGTTAGAAATTCATAAAAATTTTTCTTTTTAAATCTAAGGTTTTAAATTTTAACACAAGATTTAACGTAAGTTTTTCTACTTTTATCAAAAATAAAATATCTAAAAGCAATTAAAAATAAATTTTTATGAGTGTTTTAAGTTCATAATTTTACAACATAGGATATTCACTCGATTTCTCATGTAGCGTTTTTCTTATTTGGTTGTAATTCAAAACGAATAATTGTAGATGCATGAAAATTTCACTAAATGTTTATATTCTCATTTTCTATACACCATTCAATTTTGAAAATATTTTGATTTGTTTTGAGCTGTTTACAGACATTTTTAGTTTTCAATTTTTTTAGTTTTTTTTTTTATAATTGTCAATAAAATTTTATTTGGTGGGCCAAAAAGTCTGAAAATTTAATACAAGCTTTCTTATATATTGTTACAACATCAGTTGAAAAATTTTAAAAATACATAGGCACGATTTTTTTTTATAAGCATTTAAAGTTCGAATTTTGACAAAATTTGTCAAAATCTCGAAAATTATAAATCATTGTAATTAAAAAATTATAAAATGTTCAGTTTTTATAACTAAGTGTTGAAAATTTAAAACAAAAATTCTCATAAATAAATCATACTGTAACCAAAAAATCTAAAAAATATATCAACACATTTATTTTTACAGACATTTTAATTTCAAATTTAGACAAAATTTCATATTTAAACCAAGAATAATGATTTTAGTTATTTTGATATAATTTAAAAATATTATTTGTTGGTATATGAAACTTTTAGAATATATTGTTATATTTTATATACACGCAATGGCATTTTAAAATATAATTTTTTTGAGAAAAATGAATTTAACCAACTATAGTAAATACTAATGCCTATAATACTAAAATTAATTACTTTATTCACAATAATATCATCAAATACATTTAGACTTAGTAAGATATTATAGACTGACTGACCGTCTTCCTCAGAATCGTTTTTCTTATTCAATGATATTATATCATTGGATTAAATTATTAAAATCTAACACAATCCATTACAGTGACTCACTTGTAACCTACTGTACAGCAGAGCGACATACACTTACCCTTTTTTATTTATTTTTTTTTTATTTTTTTTTTTTTTTGTGTCTGTCATCACGTTTTGGGACAGTAAAAGTGCTTAGATTTTCTTCAATAGTACCTTTTCTGATAGGAAAGTGAATCTAGTTGGTACTTTGGGGGGTCAAAAGTAAACATTTTCCAGTAGTTTTCAAAAGTACCGTGAAAAACAAATGGAAAATTAAGGAAAAAACGGGAATTTTTACGCAACATTGATTTTCGATAAAATCGATTTTGGTTTTTGGTGTAAGTCTAAAAAAAATGACGGTAAATACATGAAATTTTTACTGAATGTTTATATAAGCAGTTTCTATATACCATACCGTTTTCAAAATATTTTGACTTATTTTGAGCTGTTTACAGACATTTTAAATTTCCAATCTTTTTGGTTTTTTTTTTTTAAAAATCAATAACATTTTATTTATTCGTTAAAAATTCTTGAAAATTTAATAGAATGCTCCTAATATATTGTTTCAAAGGCACATGAAAAATATTAAAAATCTGTAGTCACAATTTTTTTTTTAAGCATTTAAAGTTGAAATTTTGACAAATTACGTAAAAATGACGAAAATTTGCAAATTATTTGGAGTTAGAAATTCATAAAAATTTTTCTTTTTAAATCTAAGGTTTTAAATTTTAACACAAGATTTAACGTAAGTTTTTCTACTTTTATCAAAAATAAAATATCTAAAAGCAATTAAAAATAATTTTTTATGAGTGTTTTAAGTTCATAATTTTACAACATAGGATATTCACTCGATTTCTCATGTAGCGTTTTTCTTATTTGGTTGTAATTCAAAAACGAATAATTGTAGATGCATGAAAATTTCACTAAATGTTTATATTCTCATTTTCTATACACCATTCAATTTTGAAAATATTTTGATTTGTTTTGAGCTGTTTACAGACATTTTTAGTTTTCAATTTTTTTAGTTTTTTTTTTTATAATTGTCAATAAAATTTTATTTGGTGGGCCAAAAAGTCTGAAAATTTAATACAAGCTTTCTTATATATTGTTACAACATCAGTTGAAAAATTTTAAAAATACATAGGCACGATTTTTTTTTATAAGCATTTAAAGTTCGAATTTTGACAAAATTTGTCAAAATCTCGAAAATTATAAATCATTGTAATTAAAAAATTATAAAATGTTCAGTTTTTATAACTAAGTGTTGAAAATTTAAAACAAAAATTCTCATAAATAAATCATACTGTAACCAAAAAATCTAAAAAATATATCAACACATTTATTTTTTACAGACATTTTAATTTCAAATTTAGACAAAATTTCATATTTAAACCAAGAATAATGATTTTAGTTATTTTGATATAATTTAAAAATATTATTTGTTGGTATATGAAACTTTTAGAATATATTGTTATATTTTATATACACGCAATGGCATTTTAAAATATAATTTTTTTGAGAAAAATGAATTTAACCAACTATAGTAAATACTAATGCCTATAATACTAAAATTAATTACTTTATTCACAATAATATTATCATCAAATACATTTAGACTTAGTAAGATATTATAGACTGACTGACCGTCTTCGCTCAGAATCGTTTTTCTTATTCAATGATATTATATCATTGGATAAAAATCTAACACAATCCATTACAGTGACTCACTTGTAACCTACTGTACAGCAGAGCGACATACACTTACCCGCCCTTTTTTTAAATTTGAACACGTTTTAATAATGTGCAAATAATATGGACTACGCAACGCTGCCGCATGGAATTGTTTGGGATTCGATGGCCATTATCGATGAGCTTTCGGATGTCTGCAGGAGCGTCAGGATATACGCTTTATCGGATTCATATTTGTAATGGAAATAACAGTAGACGAGAAAAGAGAAAAAAAAATCGAGATCAAACGATCGGTGCGTCGTCTATGTACCTATACTCTTTATAATTATTGTAATGTAAATCAGACGACGTTCGTCTGCGGCGCCAGAGAAATGAATAAATAAATAAATATTTTATGATATACGAGCGACAACTCCCGTCGCTGTATTAAACTATCGCCGTCACTACCGTAGAGTTCTAATAAACTACACTGTCGTGGTTTAGCCGTCCAGAGTGTGTACCAGTCTACGTTGAGCAAAATGCACCTGCAGTTGCCCTCAACCAAACAGTACCGATTTCCCTCACATATTATATTATACACGATTGCAATAACCGGTAATACTATTTTTTGACAAAATGTATGATATTGTTTGCCGCTTAAAAATAATTATAAATATTACAACCTCGTTTTAGGCGTATCAGGAGTGATGTATCGTATTATACTAGGTGTAGTTGGTGATCTACAATTATATAATTAATAATATTATTATCTATTATTATATTATATTATATTATTCTAGGTGAGATATAAATTTGTTTTATGAAATGGCGAAATTAAATACTAAGTTTGAATTTGCATATTTTTGCATAATATTTCGTCATATTTTAAGAAAATTAATTTTTAGCATATTGGGCATATTTTGTATTATTTTTATTTTTATAAACGTAAAATTGTCGGGAAAAATCATAATTGGATGGTCGTAGTTTGTTGTATCTAACACGTACGTCTGTTTACGATAATCTCTTTATCGCTTAAATAATCAACCTTTTTTTCGACAATATCGACCATTGAATAGTTGTGGTAAAACTTAATGACATCTAGATTCTAAATTGTACAATGAAATGAGAAGCAATACGTTTTTATACTATTAAAAAAATTATTTTTTTATTCGTATGTAGATCACTCGTCCAAAATTCGCAGATCATTCTACTGCAGTAGATCACCTGCTACACGAATGCCATTATATTTTTTGTTGAGTCTTTTTCATACAGTTTATTATATGTTTTTATTCACGTAATATTTTCCTCCCCTTTTTGAAGGGGTTGGTATTGTAATCGTGCATATTATACACTATGTCAGGGCGAACAACACTCGACACCCCTAGGCTTGTCGACAAATCGTAATTATTGCTCCGAATGGGCACACAGACCGCACAAATACAATATTACGTACCTGAGACTATCATGTGACTATGTAATAATATAATAATAACCGTTTAATACTGCGTGCGATGTGTACGCCGCGGAGACTACTTGCTGAGAAGCCGAGCGCACACTGCTGATGCAGCAGTTATTAACTGTCGTGTTTTTTAGTTTTTTTTGTTTCGTTGTTTTTACCGTGCACGAATGAGTACACACGCGGAGAGTAAAATAAAAAAAAAATAATAATAGACCGTAATAATAATATAATATGTCCCACGAACAAGTGAACAACAACAACAATCCAGAGACGTAATGTCTTCATTGCGGTCGGCGCGTCTGGCCCCCCTCGTCTACTACACGCGTATGCGTATAATGGTTACCATAGTGGTTAGTGGTATAATTATTATTATATTGTTGCCCGATTCCGGTCTTCCCGACGATTATTTTTTGTGCCCCGACGGACGGCGCGTCGTCGGTATCTTGATACCGGTATTATTATTTTATACGGGGTGATCGATTTCGATCCGGACAATAATTTTTCGAGCACGTTTCGTGTGCCTCTTCCTCTGGTCGGGAGTAGAACTTCGAAGTGTAGTCTTCTGCGCCCGCGTAACGAATCGTTTTTGCGAAAAAAAAAAAAAATAGCAATCAAATTTCCAATCGGTTATCGCGCTTCTGATCGTTACATTGTTTTATGACCGAAAATCAGTGTAGCCCGTCTATAGTTTCGTATTATTATTGTTTTATACGGATTTTTATACAAATTTTCTTATAGACTTCTGGTGATTTAATTCGGCAATTCAGCGTGGGCTATTTCCAAGCGAAGATTGCATGCGTAACGATTTGGGGGGGAAAAAATTAATCGAAATAATCGAATTTCCAATCAGTTACTACGCTTCAGATTGTTACATTTTTACACACTAGACCATAGTGACGGTGTAGCCCATCAGACGGATCACCCTGTGTGCGTACACCTCTTTACCTATGTATAAATAATATATATATATGTGTGTAACTTATTATACGTATATTATACTGCGTATATATTTTAATGGCCGTCTTTATAAAACAAATTTATAACACACAGTCGTGCGCGGGGCGCTGATATTTCAGTTCTTCATGTGATATTATATCTTCTTCATATTATTATTATAATATGTATTTATAATATTGCGCTGTATGCGAGTGTAGGAGCAAACGTATAATTTCCGGGGTTGGAATTCTTCGGGGAAACAAAACGTGGAACGTGTGTGGATACAACGTCATAATTATTAAGATACCTGTACCTATACCATCTATACACACACACTGATGATGATATTATCATCGTGACTCGAGGTACGTGCAGTTTTCACGATCGAAATGTGAACTAGCGTACGTGATTTTACCGATTTTAGAGTCTTCGACCGTTTGTGGCAGGACGACATAATGGCTATATTTTGTCGAGTCGATACGTCAAGACAACGACGTGTGCTCCAGGCGAGTATTATAGGCAATTATAGTGTAAATCGATCGATCGTATTTAATGACAGGTACGATATTATAATGTATCGTAATATCGTGCCGAAATGGCGAAATTCCGCATAATTCCATCATCCTCCATTTACTTGCGTGCCGAAGCTTTTTTATTCGATCAAGCGCCCACCTGCATACGCGGTTTCGTGCACTGCAATAGTATCAAATACTATAATCGCAATATCACTGAAATTAGTGCATCGGCTGTAATACATATATATATACAATAAGTGTCATAGAACAAAAACAAAGAATTACAAAGTAGTATATTATATAACAGTACCTATATATAGATTCATTCACAAAATAATATGATTAGAACATACAAAATGTTTATGATATAATTATATTATTAGTAAGGTACATCAAAATATGTTAGTAATGGTGTACTCCAGCTGTATGATGAGTCTCTATAGATGGGTATAGTAGGTTAGGTTAGGTAACCTACGTAGTCATCATCTAAAAAAAAACGATGATCCACAGTTTTTACAATTTTTTCCGTGTGAATTGAATAGAATTTAATTGCATCTGCACACTCGATAAAACGGTATATACTCGCATATATTATATTGTGTAATCAATTTTGCAAGTAAAATATTACATTAATAGACTACAAAATTGTTTGATTTTCATGATAATTGTTTAGGCATACCACACGATTTCATTGCACAAGTAGTTTAGGTACCTGTACATCAAGTATCAAAAATCTAAACACATACTTGAAACCGTTACGACTTTATTTTGCGGAAACTGAATAACTGAATTAATTATGGATAAATGCAGATGAATAATACAATGTGAAATGTATGAAATGTGTGTAGTGAAGAAAATGCAGGTAATAATTACAATCGAAACGAATCTCATATTACAGGTACGTCATGTTATTATACAGTCGAATAAGCGAATATCATAAAATGTGAAAAAGCTGAATATAGATATAATAATATGTGCATGGGAATATATTTTATTCTATGACGATAATCACTGCAGTTAGATCGGTTGAAAATTCCAAAGAGTCACACAAGACACTGCCCTAACAAATCATAGTGATATTACGTACAATGTCGTACAAATTATATTATATAAATTGATGGGAACCTATATATACCTATATACGTCCTACTGTCAAATGACGAAAGTATACTTTTATCCGCATACTATTATTAACTATAGGCTCTATGCGTTCTGTAAAACAGATGTGTTAAACTCGGCTTGCCACGTATATTATATAATACGTATCATTGCCCAGCGATTCGACTCGACTTACAAACCAATAGAGATAGGTAATGACTATTTGACGTCTATAACACTATTACAATTATTACCTGTTCTAAACACGGTGGAAAAGTGAAAATATTAGAAACATCATATTATACACGTACAATATCATCAAATGTTGCGATTTTTCATGATACGCTATAATTATTTGTGTACACCGTTAAACGATTTAGAATTACATAGTACCTTACTATATGGTATGTAAAATGTGTCGAAATAAACTCTGCGTGTTCGAGTTATTTTGACTGCGGATTAATCATGACGAGAAGAAAATAACGCACATCACCTACAGACTACATTAATGACCAAGTTTCATGTACAGTATACGGTTTGTTAACCAAAATATTTGATGACAACAGTGAGACGGCATAGCGTGTGTTGTAAAAATAAATTAGGAAACTAAAAAAATCGTTTGACTCAGACACGCCAGGACCGATTGGTATATAAATATACTTAACTCATTAAGAATGGACACGTATATATCTAGTCTCATTTTAATGCTGGTTTTGCATAATTTAATAAATAAATTATTTTTGGTATTTCAGATGAGAAACACCTGTTTGTTAGATAGGTATATATTATGTGGATGTAATAATATTATGTTTGTTAGTGCAATTTCATAGCTATACGAATGGTAATACAAGTTACTACTTGCAACATAATTTTTTCGATGATATTTATTTTTTTTTGTGGGTTATTAAATACATAATAAAATCGTTAAAACCATGTAGGCTGCGTATATGCTTTGATTAATTATCATACAAACAATATTGTTTACACCTACTATATAATAATACGTTTACAATTGTATGTATTTGTAATTACGTTATTAGCATAATATTACAATAATACTAGACTTAATATTACGACTATAGATTATACATTAATCTTGATGAAGTCACGTGTGTATTGAGCAAATAAATATGTTTCTTTTAGATGGCTTTGTTATAATATTATGACGACACTTGAAAACATTTTTGTTAATAATATTTTATCAAGTCATTAAGTTAAAGAAAAAATAATTAAAAAACACAAACATTTAATAATTGTATACTTTGTATTTTTTATTTTTACTTTTTAGATTCATCTACGTTTAAAAAAAGTATAACCATCAATATTTACAATAAACATTGTTTTTTTTTTTTTTTTTTTTATATTATAATAAACATTGTTGGTTTTTATATATTGAAAACAATAAATAGTTGTATCTCCACACGATACTCTTTAAATATTTTGAAATGGTATAAAAAATCCAAGTAATATAGAATTTGAAAAAAATGGTCTTGAAGTGTGCTTAAAATGTCTGAATATCGGAATTAATGCATAAATGCATTGTTAGACTACCAGGTCCAAAAATGAGCAATGATTTCGTGCTTGGTGATCACAGTATTGTTACTATACCTACCTACATTATTTTACTGCACAATCATTATTATATTTTATAATTAAAAAAAAAAAAACGGAATAATGTGAATCAGTTGATTTCAAACTCAAAAATATTTTATGTTTTACACATATAACAAGCATTAGGTACTTGCGTGTATGATATTTTTGTATAGATACTAGGTACTAAAATAAATATTAATATCATAATATATATTTTTCCAGACGTGCAATATCCATAATAATGGATTTGGTTGTTAAGTAAACTAAAATATTTGATCATCTCGGTGTTCATAAAATACAACCAGTATATTTTGTGATTAAAATACAATAACGTACAAGTGTCGTACAACGCGATGAGTAAATAAAAATATGGCATCCAAATAATCTTAGAATTATTTAGCTACCCAGCGTGTGTTACAGCCACAGCTATTATATATTTATGTACGCAGTGTACTTGTACATTTTAACACACAAACCCCCTGCAGCGATGACAGTCACACACTGCGTATCTTTCCGAAGATAACCCATTTAATCTCGGTTCAAAATAATCACAACTGCGGCTGTGTTATTATACTGTTCCGAAAATTCGAGACAATCGATTTCGAAAAATAATAAATATATATTAATCACTTGCAGTCAATTCGTCTTATCTTTAGGTCAATTTCGTTATACACACAACATTATTGAATCACGCACTGCGGTATATACTATATAAACTACTATAGAAGACTATTCAAGAGTTTTGTTATACATAATTTTGACATATTTCGTTTATTTGTAAAAAAAAATTTTAAACCATATACCGTATCTACTATTATTATAACGGCAATACAATATGTTTTGCAATTAACGGTAATCCTATAAATAGACATTGATGAGCTGAAAAAAATACATGTACGAGTGTAAGACCTTCCCTTTAGCTACCTAGGTATAGGGATTGAAAAATAAACGTCCTCTAAATCTCAAGGAATCTATTGGTATAACTTTTTAAAAGTGTTCGGTAGTTTTTGAGTCTATATAGTAACCTCGGAAAAGATATAAATATACTAATCAAAATATATCAACATTTTAAGTTGAAATTATTTTATCCTATATCAATTATATTATATATTATATTCTGTAGTAACCGTTTATATAGAAAAGTAATACTAATTTCTACTAGTTTACTACTATTAATATTATTATTATAATATGCAATCAATTATACCTATACAAAAATCCCTTAGGAAAAAAGGCCTTTCAGTTTTTCCTAAATTGTTCAATTTTCTTTTTCGTAAAAATCGCATATTGGCTATTAAAAATATATATAATTTTTTTTAATGAGCCAAATTCGGCAAGCCGTTCTCAAGTGATACAGTTACCAACGGACGACATTTCATTTTTACTATATAGGTATATAATATTATATTGAACGAATGAAGTCAAATAATTTTGATAAACCATCATAAAACCATGTATACATAATAATAAATAATTATTATCCTCTATAAATTATACATATTTAAACGTTTGATAAGTTTTACACAAAATATTTTTAACAACGTGATAGTTGTTCATTATCCTTTCTGGTGATCATTTATTATAATATAGTCCACTTAGTTTATTATTCTAAATATTGTTCCATGTGTGTAAACAAAATACAAACATAATACCTATTATAGATATATTTCAGTGTATTATGTACTATTATCTTCTATCGAAGACTGTGGACCGGTGTTGTAGTATAAGTATATTATATATAATCAAAATAGTTCAGCAGTAAAATTTTATCTCCCAGACTCGAGATTTGACAATGTCACTTGCTATATTATCATCTATATATAATATATTATATATTAAATGAATAAAGATAAATAATTTCGATAAACCATCATAAAACCATGTATATATAATAATAAATAAATATCATCCACTATAGATTATAAGTTATAAATATTTAAATTTTTGATAAGTTTTACACTAAATATTTTTTACAACGTGATAGTTGTTCGCATTATCTTTTTTGGTGATCATTAATTATGGCCCACTTAGTTTATTATTCTAAATATTGTTCCATGTATGTAAACAAAATACAAACTATAGTATAGAATATAGATATATTGCAGTGAATTATAATATTGTCTTCTATCGAAGACTGTGGACCGGTGCTGTAGTAAGTATATTATGTATAATCAAAATAGTTGGGCAGTCAAATTTTATCTCCCAGACTCGAGATCTGACAATGTCACTTGCTTATCATTTATATATTATATATTAAACGAATAAACTCAAATAATTTCAATAGATCACCATAAAATCCGTGTATGCAATATATCATCCAATATAGATTATAAATAATTAAATGTTTGATAAGTTTTACAAAAATGACCTTTTACAACGCGATAGTTATAAATTAGAACTACCTACTAAAAGAATATTTTATTTCTGTGAGGATTTTTTTCAGATAAAAAAATACGTAGATGCAGTTAAAAAAACAATAGGTACGTGTGTGCAATACACAAGACAGAAGTGATAAATTAATATATTATAACTTTGGTCGGAGTTAAAATAACAAAATCAAACTTTACGATTGTCGATAGTCGAATAATACTAATGATAATTTAAAAAAACAATACTTAGGTAATCAAGAAATATATATAAAAATAAATATAATTAATTTACCTGCGTTTATTTTTCACTCAAACAGACAACTCTAATTCCAACAATACGTCACAACGATTAATTCGATTTGTATTCTAAAAAAATATTCTAATTTTTTACAACATGTACAACTGCAGTACAAAGGATCTACTGTGGCGCATTCTCATAATTTCATTTAGTTGATGAAACATTTAAGTTTAAAAAAAAATGTGTTGAATTTGTTAAACGATCGGCGGTCGTCTATTCAAAAAACAATCAATGTGACTATATAGTTATATACTATTTACATTGATAATTTTTTCACTCAGTTTATTATTGTGAATACTATTATATCATGTATGTAAATAAAACAAACATATACACTGCAGTGGGTTATAGTATTATGGTCCTCTGTCGAGAATACTGTAGACGACAACCACCGGTGTTGTAAGTGCGTATATGTAATACACTTACTCGTATTGTTGAAAAAATAAAATAAAATAATCGATATAGCTCGCTAGTAAAATTTTATCTCTAGAGATCTGAAAATGTCACTTGCTTATCTATATACTATAATATATTGAAAAATAAACTCAAATAATTTCAATAAACCAATATATTATGCATGTGTATACAATGTGATTTTTTTAAACATGCTTATCCCCATTTTTTCTTTAGTACTTAGTTATTTTAATTCTGATTTTTAGAAATTTCGAGTAAGTATCTTACTAAACGTAAATACCATACTTTCAAATTTCTGATATTTTTTGTACCTATATTTATTAATACCTACTTAATAGTATCAATATACTCTACCTATACTTAAGGAGTACCTACCTATTCCGTGGCGATACAAGCTTCTATTTTTCAAATGATTTCACCTTTTTTTTACTGTAAATAATTTAGCGGATGATTAGTTTATGATGACGTAGTTATATATATCCTTATATTCGATGATGATTTTTTCACTCGGTTTATTATCGTGAATAATATTATCATACCATGATATTGTATGTAAACAAAACAAACATAATATACACTGCAGTGGGTTATTATAATATAATATCGTCTTCGATCGAGAACACAGCTTATATGACGGCAACCACCGGTACAAGTGTGTAATATAATATAATCGAAATAGCTCGGCAGTAAAATTTTATCTCCCTGCAGACTGGAGATCTGACAATGTCATTTGTTAATGGACAAACAGACCATAACACGAGGTTGCTCTGTGAAACTCGCATAATAAATATTGCTCTTTTCGTTGCCGAGTAAAAACCGTATACAGCCGGGACCGGGAAAACATTCGGGCGGGGTCAAGCTGGTGTGTTGTATCTTATGATATTATGTTGTGTACGTGTTTGTAATATTTTCGGCATAGGCTCATATTAACGACTGTCCATAAAATAGACAGTTGTACTGCGTATATGCATATGAGCAATCATAAAACAGATGGCCGTACATCGGATTGACAGATTTATAAGATATAATTTTCAACGTTCCCGATTTATTTTTCTGACGACTGTGTCTATGTGACTCTGAGAATTTTTATTTACTCAAAATGCTTTTTATTAAATTATTAAATCGTATAATAAAATACAATGATTGACAGGACGTATTAATACGCACGGAGTTTCGAACTTTCTATACACTTTCTATATATAGCTGAAATTCCAACGTAATCCATAGTCCAACGGACAAAAGTATACGGTGAATTTTTGAGGTGCGTTTATAGAGGAGGAGTTTTTTTCTGTGGTGTACATATTCGTTATATTTTTACTAGCCTGGCCCCTGGTCCCTGGAAATAAAACAGAACATTTCTAATTCATAATATTAACTGATTGGCAATAATATTTTTTTATTACCTATGTTTATAATTGACCTATATGAGTACTTATCAATTGTTTTATATTTTTCCAAACGCTTTTTCTTTTTTATCGGTTAATTTTATTTGTGACTAGACTGGTTGAATATTACACAACAATCAATGTTCTTAGTATATTTTGGAGGATAACGAAGTGACGAGTCGATAATTAACGCGTGACTGTATAGTTTAATAATATACCTATGCGACTGTATGCGCAGCTATATGCATATTTTGGAAACGAGACAGCTGATATTCTTGGAGTAAAAAAAAAAAACTACGGTATAGTAATAGATAAAAGTGGAAAATATTTCTCTTAGAAGTGCAGCTAACATGGGAGAAACACACGCACACGAGAAAAAGATGTTGTTCAGATGTCGTTTGGTTTGTAAAATAATATGATATATATACTGCGAAAATATATTAAATCATATGTGACTTGTTAACGACAAGTAAAAATGTCGGTTAGGGGCCAAATATGTTTAAAGGTTCACATTATAATTATTATATGGTCATACTATATGCGGCTGTGTCGATGGAACAGATTTCCGAATTTCACGCTGACGTAAACAAATTAACTCGTGAAGAGGAAATATAACAGATGGCCCACCGAGACCACTATATTATAAGAGAGTTGTAGATACTGTGTGTATCGTCCTACGCACCGGCAGCCACTAAAAAAGAAAAAGGTTTGTGTGTATACATAATGTAATCCTCGCTGTCGCCGAGTTTTACACCATTTCTCACGGTTCGTCTCAAAAAATACTGTAGCAATTATATTATTATAAATATCCGAACTTTGTTGGTTTGGTTTATACGTATAATATGTATACCATACCAATTAAAATTATTTTTATCTTTAGTATAATTCTTAAACATTTCTCCCACAGACACCTGCAATTACAGTGCTATAATTACTGTAAGTATATATTACATAATATTATATATTATTATAAATAATGACTTTATTGTAAGAATAGGTGGTAATAGCCAATAGCTATACATATTTTATTCACTGAATATTTGACGTTTGAACATACGTCAATTACATACAAATTCATAATCTATGATCTAATTTTAGTTTTAGGTCATTTTTCTTTATTTTAACAATTGAAAGTAAAATCACTAGTTAATTATTTGTCATTATTATATTTATATATTTTCCATCAATCGAATAATTTAATTCCGCCTATCTGTTATGAGAAATACTTAAAACAACATTTTTAATAATTGTTTTTTCAGATTAAAACAAACCTTGAAATTCACGTTTATTAATTTTAAAATAAATTAATAATTTTATTAAATTTTATACTTTTATGGGTGATGGTTTTTAAAATTTAGGTCATTCGCAATTTAGCATGTACATTTTTTAAGGCATCTTTTTATTTTTAGTGCATTTCTTTGTGATTTTATATCATAAATGCATTTTTCAGGGAATTTTTACAGCGTTTTTATGGCATTAATATCTATACCCTACTTATAAACTATGATATAATATCTATAGGCTACAAGCACAGGGCATAATATCGTATAATATTCATCATAAAATTAATTTTCAGACACTTTTACCGCTTTTTAAACTTTTCTTATTGAGAGAAAAACTATGGGAAAATCCATGAGCTAATTATATCAAAATTTTTTTCCTGTTAATTATACTTAACCGTTTGCACCATCATTTTATCTTTAATCGTTCAGTTCAGAATTCATTGTCACTTGTCAATATACAAACCATAGTTAAATGATGTAGTTCAATGTATATTAATATTTAAATAATATTACGCATATATTATTATTTTTTCTGTACATCTAACTGGCGTTAACATAACCCAGCCATACATAACCCTTTCTGTACATATTTGTTTAGATAAATTATAATATATTTACTAACTAGGTGCATTAGAATATTTCATGAAAACATTTTCGAATAAATTACTGTGGTTAAAAATAAAATCGTAAGATGCAGTCGTGCAAACCGTTAGTAGCTATAAATTATTATGAAAAGTGAAAAAAAAAAAAATGAGATGTTCTCAATGAGTTAAGGCAGTTAAGCACTTGGCACGACATTTCTTCATTTTTCCATTCAACTATTAAAGTATATAATATAACCTAATGTTCTAGTACTCTGTGAGTAGATTTCCCTAGAATAAAACTATGGATTTAATAAAATAATATTTATTTTAATAACGAGTGACCGCTATTCAAGTGTATAATCCAAATGATTCAGCGTTCAATTATTCGATCGTCATCGACTGTATCGAATTTAAGAGCAGTTGATAAAATTACTTTACCTCAATGGATTTATAAGACATTTAATGTGTAATGCGTAATAAATATTATTTTATAATATGATATTCAAATATAGAATACACCTACATTTTGGTTATGCGTATAATATAATCATAGAGTTATTCAATATTTGAATATCGATTGTAATACCACCGTAAATCACTTATATTATTTTTTTAAAAATTGATAAAATAATATCAGACTGTAGGAAATCATCAAACTGTGATGTAGTTACACAACTATGTCAAAGCAAACAAAATGTTTTTTTAAGCCGCTAATGTAATTTATGTACATATATTTATATTGGCAGCGTAAACCGTACGGTAGCACTGCATGTTATGCTTAAAAAAATGTTATTAAATAAATACTTAATTTTCTTACTAGAATAAAATATGCAATGTTAATAAAATATTATACCAGCTACTAGCTAGCATTTACTTTATCACTGTAATAATTTAAACACGTTATAATAATTCAATTAATTCAATAAGCTGAATAGAATAAAATAGTTTCACTTTTTCGATTACTATCAAAATAGTAGGTAGTTATATAAATCAATCAACTTTAGGATTTCAAAAGTACAATTCACAAAAAAAAAAAAAAACTTAAATCACGAATGAACCGTAAAATGACTGCAGTATACTGTATAGGTATGTGTCATTTAAAAATAAAATACATAGGTACCTACTCACACATATTCTGATATTCATATTCATATTATACACATACAAACATATTATACATGATACATACATACACCATACTATAGTACATATATAACTAAATTTTACTTAACTTGTATAAAAGTAAAATTAAGATACAATGACCAACACATATAAAGAAAAATAAAAGTCTTAAGGAATAGGACTTCTGTTTTATGTACAATATTTTGCATAAAATAAAATATATAAAAAGACAAAACACAATATAAAGTAAATTAATACACTTATTATGAGCATCAACGCAATTATTTAATTGTATTAGTATTTCTTTATTTTCTCAACTTACAAATATCTTATGAGCATGAAACAAAGACCCAGTGATTAACAACAATATAATATTGTCTAGCGCCACATATTGTCGATTTTTGATATCTTCTTTTTTTGTATTAGTCATATTGAAAAAACAAAATTGATATTTTGACCATATTATCTAATAAACTTATTTAAATTCAGATATATTCAAAAGCTACACCGCACCGTAGAGCGTCGGTAATTTTGTCTTTCACAATTTGATTTTTGTTTTATCGCTCTATGACGTTCTTACTTCGGTAAAATAGAGAAATGTCAAATTAGGTATTAAAACAATTAGGTCGACGGTAAGAAACATTATACAAAATATAATACTTCTTTCTGTAGGTGATCAGAAAGAACTCATTAACTAAAAATGTATATATTTCTTATTAATCGTACCTAGCTTAAACTAGTTTAAAATTCTATATTATATAATATTGTTTTTTTTATTTCAACAGATAAAATTGTCTTCACAGAGTTTTATATTCTAATTAAAGTTTTTTTTTTTTTACCCATGTTCCTTAATTAAGTTTTAATTTCTAGGAAATACTTAGGTACATAATATACGCGGTACAATGAAACTAATATTTACGTACTACATTAAGACATTTATTCATTTAGAAACGATAATAATTGGTAATACATCATTTTAATACTTTTAAAACAGTTCTACATAAATCATATAGTTTTAAATTCCATGCCAAGTAGTTTATGATGTACCTACCAGTGTATTATATTTTACGATATAACTCTATTTTTTTTATCGTTTTCCGTTGATATTTGTGTCAGAAATAGTCAGCAAATGGTATCAATAGTTGATTTATCAAATATTTAGGAGATCTTTAAGACTTTGGGGGAGGGGGTATAGTCCTTGAAAATATAAATACTTTCAAGCAGTGTAATGTAATCTTTATTCACGATTACATTTAATGATTAATTTTTAAATTTATAATTTTTAACATCAATAGTATCAATAGTAAATCATCCTTATCCTTATTAAGACCTTAAGTACTGACCAATTAAACGAGTGTATAATTTATGAAAATCGTGAATATTTAGTTATAGGTTTAGATAACATCCATATACTTAAACTATAATCATCGGTTTAGACATTTTTTGCCCAACACTGCTTTCAAGCTCAATATAAGTACCACAACGTTCGTAATATAATTGTGTACAAATTCTCTGTAGTGGACTGCATCCCTGAAATGTTCGTATCACGACTTAATTGTTTTTATACATAAGATGAGAATAATAAAAGTACACTCGTGTTTCTAGTTAAGACCAAAATTACTAGTTCTCTATACGGTTTATATTATACTTTCATACATATTATAATATAATAATATAGTCGTATTCTGCAGGGTACCCACTAATTGCACAAAATTAATATAAGAGTTTCTATTGGTACATTTAGCCACATAACGATACAATGACAAATTACAACATAACAGGTAAAAAGGTACCTATTGCTTTTAGTGAAATACGCATAGGTACGGAGAATATTCATATGACTATATTGTATAACTAAGAGTTGAAATACTATATTATTATATTATGTTGAACTGTTTAAATGGAATAATTAAGAAAAAAATAATAATAATAGTATAGAAGTAGTAGTTTACCGCCGTGTAAATAACAATATTGCGGTTTGTGGTGATGTGCGGTGTGCGGACGCTGGAGTTGCGGTAATTTGAGTAATTGTTCGCTTCTTGCCAAACGATAGATTTTTCGGTAAAGTGAGCATAAAAACTGGCGTATATTGTTACACGACGGTTAAGCATTCGCACAATCAAACTCGTCTTCGTCTAAAACTGTTTTGTAGGAAATCAGCTGCATTCAAAAAAACACTGAGTTGAAACAAAAAAAAAAACAGCAACAACAACTGCGGAAAGTTTATCGACCGGTAAGTTATCATAGTTTTTAAGTCCCCGTGGGAAGCTGTTTTTATTCCAACCAAACTAAATCTCGAGAAAATACTAAACGCTATTCACTGCACCTGCACGCTGGCAGCTATTTTCAAGTTTTGGTCTTTCTGCACAGCGTCTCTATCACTACTATACACTGTAGTACCTAACTTATACCTATCAGTGTCGAATGCTGAAGTATGAGCATGCTCATTACGTATTATATAGTCATGCACGTTTATCCCATGATTAAATAATATTGCAGAAAAGAGGTTTTACTATAAATTTGTCAATGAATTTTATTTCGTTTATAATATTAACTAACAATAATGGACAAATTAGTTTTTATCGATAATAAGACATTAATTTGATACCCGATACAATACTACAACAATATTTTAATCGAGAGGTAGTATACACGATGCGGTCGAACATAAATATTGCACAAATCATTGACGAAGCGCATCTTAATGAGCATTCCCTGGGTGGTTATATAGTGTACCTCGGCTGTTACAGTGCAAGAGCGTGCCTCGTAATATCCGGCATTTCACAGCAATGACTGTAAAGTTGGCCCCCCGACGTTGCCCGATCCACCCCGAACCTGTGCCAATATTTTGCAAACAGACTTTTTTTGAATTCGCGACTCTGCACTATATTGCCGCAATCAACGATTCACTTTTACGAACGTTTTCAAAAAGCACGTGACGCAAATAATATTGTAGGCATACAGCAGGCATATCGCAGGCATACAGGTTTGGAGTGGATCGGGCAAAGTCGGAGGGCCAAATTTGACTATTCCCGCAGTGTTTATGGATATATATATATATATGACAGGGGAAAAGTATTCAGTGGCCCTATACCTCTATATACTTATTCGTGACACGTGGGGTATATACCTAGGTGGTATACGCGCGGATGACGGGAGCGGCGGCGGCGACGACCATCGGATACGGACGGTTGGCCCACAACCATAATATAATAATCCGAGAGCCGCTTCCGCAGCCGCCGAATCGAAAGTTGACGCTGCTGATAATAACTGCGTTGCGAGGTTACCGCCGCCGCGGTAGTGTTTTTTGCGACGTTTAGGGCAGTGTGGGGGGGGGGCGAGGGTTGGTTGTATTAATACTATACCTGGTCGCATTGCACACGCGGGCGAAGACGGATATGGCGAATGGCCATTGGGCGCCCGTGCTCCTGGGTGGTCGGCTTGCACCGTCGTCGTCGTCGTCGTCGTCGTCGTAGTAGTAGTGTAGTAGTAGTACATAGCAGTACTAGTCGTCGTCGTATGAGACTTCGTGTGTGGCTGTGCGTGCGTATGTGTCAGTGTGTGTCAGTGTGTGTGCGTGTGTGTGTGTGTGTGTGTGTGTGTGTGTGTGTGTGTGTTTAATGTGTGCCACCCCTTTGAATGGACATGCGCACGAAAACCACCCTTTTAACGGACTTGCCCTCGTTACTCATGACCCCCTCCCCCTCTGGCGAGAGGCGTCACGCTACCGACTTCCATTTTCGCTTCTCCGCCATATTATATCGCACAACCGTGAATAGGCTGCACTTTTAGATAACACTATGAAAAATTATCGTTTTTCCGGGATATACAGCTGCTATAATATTATTATTCCTTGATGCTCTCTGCACTCAGATATTCGGAGTTCGAAAAGTTCGTAGCAAACTGTGTAAGACATGTGTTGTAAAGGAGGTTTATCGAAGACTATTTAGATGCGGTTAAAATGATACCACGGACTTCAAACGGTGGTAGCGATCACTAAACGGTTGATAGGTTAGACTATAGTTTTTTTTTTTTTTACAGTGATATGGAAATATGATCAAAAGCGTATAATATGAACTTTATATTATTCAAATTTCAAACAACTAGAAACCGAAAAGAGCCAAATCGTTTTTTGGACATTTTGGACGGAGATTACACTATTAGTATAGTCCAGTCTCTTGAATGACTATACTTAGCCATCTTAGCATTAATTATGCCGTAGGTACATAGTTATAACTAATTTATAGCTGTGTATATTATACATTTTCGGATTTCATCGTACCTATGAAAAACGTGGAAAAAATCGAATGATTACACTGGGTCATCCGGTCGGTTAAGTCGGTGTCGGCGTGGGGTGACACCCTCCTAATTATCACTATCGACACCCACACCGTCGTGCGACTATTTAATCGACCGGTATATAAGGACACACGCCTTTTGTTTAATCGCACCCGACGCCCGCGGACGTGTACATATTATTATAGACTTACCACCGACGCCGTAGAGTTATTAAATTTCAATTTAGTATTTTATAGAATATATTATAATATCATATCATACAAATTACTATTATATTGTTCATAAATTATTCGAAAAAGTACGTACATATTTTTTCGTAAATGGTCTCGTGACTGTTTTTGTCGATTTGCATCCGGGAAATGTCCGATTAACATATATTATATTTATTTATTATCTATTTACCCAAATGTATATACATATTATGCATACTTAACTATTTACTATTCATTATCGTAGTCGTCGAGTATGACGTATATGGTATAAATTAACTATTTAGTATCGTCGTATTTCTATTTATTTTTTAAAAGAGAAAAGTATACAAGCATACATACACGTCCAACGGTTATTATAAACGAATGAAAGCCGGAAACATAGATACAGAAAATTGATAGTAAACTTATTATTGTATTTTTACCAAAAATGTAAATCTCGGGTTTTCTATCAAATATAATATATCTTGTAGCCATATACAAATATAAATATTAAGATAATATTCACGAGTATATGCAGACTCGACGTGGTGGTCTATACGATTATCAAACAGTATTATTATACATAATGAGCAATGTAGAAGTGCAGTAAAACACAAACGCCCATAATTATTTAATTCCAATTGCCATAAGAGTATAAGACACAAAAAAGCCATGTGTATATGTAAATCAGTGCTACTCCACCAAATATCAATGTAGGGTGGTACATACTATATATAAGTGCGTGACGAATCCGCAAGTTTGAAATTCAACTACTCAAAAACCACATGAGTAATAATGACTATAGTTACAATATTATTGTTAAACAATTTGTACAAATTTGTAACCATGATTCCAAAATGTGTACACCCTCCCATCGCTCGTAAAATCCAAAATCGATTTGCTGGTGTCGCAGCATCACGTGACTTATCAGTTATTTAAATAGAGCGCGTACATTACATCATCGGATTTCAAACATCTTGTTTTAATAAAAAAAAATGAATATGCCTTTATATACCTAATATTAGATTATCAAAGGGTAGTATATTAACTATACGTCATGTAATTATAATAATTATAAAATATTTGATAGACTCGTCGAATTTGACGAAACGTTGACTCAATAATGATGCGTACTCGAATGTAGACCGACTAAAATGTTCACGAGTAAACCCGTAGTATAATATACAATACCGTATGCAGTGTTTTCCGTTGCAATCCGTCTCCGAGACTGGGAACCTAAGTGCGCAGTGGACGCCTGAAAGTCGGTAGGTGGCCATCGTCTTTCCTCGTGGACATTATAACCGACCCGGTCGCGTGAACCTGACGCGCAGTATATATAACATAGACCATATGGACGGCGGCCACCTAGAGTCTCGACCGTGGTCCACAATATCATATTGACTCGAGTGTCGTATGTAGTGTGCAATGTGTTCAACTTGTTCGTAGGTACTATAAAATATATGGAGTACAAGACGTAGTGCAGGAAACCCAGCGTAGAGACGTGTTTCCCCTCGTCCGTCGTGGTACCGGCTTAACAATTAAATCTTAACACCGGTATTGATATTCTAACTTTGGGGGTGGTACGATTTTCCACATCATATCTCACCCCCGGTACAATATCCTTGTATATTTACACCCTGCCCCCACAGCGCTGGTTACACCATCCGAGGGTAAGTTTGGTTGAATAATAATAATATACATACATTGAACACTGATCTGTTCTCGATCAAACCGTTTTTACGTTGACGTTCGCTAGTGCATATTTAATAGTGGCCGGTTGCATGCGATTCCAGAGCGGAACGAGTCTCTGAAGTCTAGAGTGTCGTTGATAATATAACGTCTTGTTGTGTGGTTTTATTTGATCACATTATCTTGGTAAACATATTTTCAATCCGGGTTAGAGGTCAGCCTGATACACTGACTAACCTTTCATATCTTAAAAATAATACCAGCAGTACATATAATCGATAAAATCATTTCACTACTGTGAGCGCATAAGTAAAAATACAGTAAACCTAACTGAACCTTACCCAACGTCCAATATTATATACTATAGCCTCTATAAGTGTGATTATTTCTTTTCTAAAGTGTAGTTTGGCATAAGAAAGTACATCAATTTTATATCATAAAAATCAGTGAATAATTCATCATTACCACATTATTTCGTTTAAACCTGCGACTACAAGTGTACTTGTATGACACTTCAATATGTTTTTATGATACTATTGAGTTCAACGAAAAACCACTTGAGAGTGATACTTACACACTATACCTATATATTTTATGAGGTAGCAAACTACTCAGAGACGCGTATTTCGATTTTTCACGCTCGAGTGCTAATATTTGTTTGACTCTCCCCCTATTTATGAAAAATATGTAAACACGCGACGATAAAAATCAATTGGTTACAATAAAGGTGGCATGATATAATTTGAAAAAAAATTCGGAAACAATCAGCTATAGTTGTTAACAGAGACAAGTATTGATTGTAAAATAAACAGATAAGCAATATAACATCTAGTATATAGGCACTGTAGGAATATTCAGTGCCTATATAAGAGTAATTATTACTGATCTTTAAAGATATGCAGTGGCCAAAATTTTGAATTGGGATAAAAATTTAAAAATACTCTTGACTGTACCCCCTTCTCCCTCTTGATAAAATTTCTAGCTACGCCATTGGTTATAACTTATAGGTACGCTTGTTGGATCTAACGCTCGACGTTACCGGTCACCTTATTTGACTTCACGTCGCATAATAATAATATTATATATATATATTGTGGTTCGGAGCGACACAGTGACTGAAACCAAAAAACACGTTGGGTGATTGAGAGTAATCACTAATCAACGATCGCTGTCACTAGTTCTAGGATGGGTGACCCATCCAGGTTCGTAGTGTGCAAAAATCTTGTCATACATACACGTGTTCCTAACCAACAGTTCCTCCAAACTTACCGTACTAACCCTACCAACCTTACAGGCTAATACCTCAGCATGACCTCAGCCGTCGAAGCCTTTAACTTATAAAAAAAAATAGAAAATAATAATATTATGTTTGTTTATTTCAAATTCGTACGGACGCTTCGGCAACAGCAGAGCGCGCGTTATTTGAAATCAATTTCATAACATTTCAACAGGAGCCTTCGAACCTGCACAACATGTCACCTACGCACATTGGAAATAAACGATAATAAAACCATTAGGTACCATTAGTTAAGCGTAATATGAAATCATAATAATATAACAACCCTCGTCACAGGTAGGTATACAGATAATACCTAATCATACATATTATATCTGTTACGCTCATTGTGGAAATATATATCATTGATCGCGTTGCACGATGATAATTATATGATTATAAAAGTTGGGGTAGGATTCTTCTGCATTTGGAAATTGTTCCAGTCGATTGTACTACGTGTGCCGTATAAGCACAAATTAATTTTTTTTTCAGACGCCTATTTTGCAGAATTTCTATTTGGGCACCCGTAGATTTCTGCCATACGTGGTTGGGGGATGGCGGTCTCTCTCTCTAGACTTGCCTGCCCACTGGCCAAAGAGAGGTGCCACGGGCGTCCATGATTCAAACCAGCGACGGTGCAGGTTAGAACCCGTGTCAGCTCTACGAATCCGTCCCAAATTAATAAAATATATATGTTCCATATCTATATATGTATTAATTATGTACCTATAGATGTGAATGTGTGATTAAAAATATGAATTTTTTTAGAGCCCGTTTTTGCATACCCATTTCAAAATTTTCGAGTCTTTCAAGCATATATTTGACAACCATTTTAACGTCATATTTGGGCTTTTTACGGCATATTGCAGATTTTGGTAAACAATTTGCATTTTAGTAAATAATTCACGTCAAATTTTGATATACATTCAAAGTTCACCTATATATAAATTTGTAGTATTTTTTTAGAAATTGTCGTTATTAAATCATTTACGTAATTCATACTTTTTTCAAGTATTATGTTTGCTATATTACTGCATATTTATTTTTATATATTTTAATGTTTTTAAAACTTATTTTAATTTTTAGTGCTAATAAATTCGAGCATAATAATCAGTATATTATAGTGTTATTATATATAGTCGGTATTGGTTCTACCTACTACTTGTATTGTATTAGTATAGGTACTAGCTGTGTACTACTTAAAACAACTGCGCTAAATTCATTCTGTCTGGCTAATAATTAAATAATATCACAACAGGATAAAAACAATAAAATATAAATATAATTAGTTTATTGATTTGTCTCTATCTCACATGCTTTACTCTAACAAAAACTCCATAAATTTATAGTTACGTCATTTTTGCTTAGAAATTCCATGTTAAGCTGATGAACATAGCATTTAAATATTTTTTCTCAAGTAACGGCATATTATGTATAATAATATAGATCTACATAATATTATTATATTATTATTCTACTCTTAACTATTATCATACATAGAATGCTTGTTATTTTGTTACATGAAATCCGTTAAGATAACGACGCGGAGAATTATTTATAATAATATTATAATATTATATTATATTATGTTTATTATTGTTACCTAGTTTATTAAAATTTCACAATAATTGTGAGCTATACATACAATTTTAAAACTCTTGAAGCATTTCAAGTGTGTCGTTTCGAGTTTATATGTGTATAATATTAAAACTATAACTATAATATTATTACAGTTGACGGAAAAACAAGAGTTTGATGGATAAAAATCTTTAATTTTAAACAAATCAAAGTTTATCATGGCATTACACTCTCTGAATATACGATCAATGGGATTATTGTAACCATAGCAGGATGTACGATGAAATCGAATTTCAAACGCGCGACAAAAAAGTGATTGACACCGCGAGATGCATGGAAGTTAAATTATTGTAATATCGTATACAGTATTTTAATGCAACGACGCGTTTACTGTTGAAATACTATCTAATAAGAAAATAGAAATATTATAATATAATAATTGATGCGTCATGTGACCGTATACCTATATATACCAACATAATATTATTAAATAACATCATTGAATTGGTAATTTATTACACGGCATACATTATAATATACAATATCTATATTTGTTTATTATTTGAGTCGAATTCCACTACCCGTAGGCATAATATTATAACATAACCTGCAGCCGGCAGTGCCTATATATTATATATTATGTACCTATACGTTATGTAGTACGTGTAGAGGTTATACATTATAACTTGTACTATAAAATATTATACCTACTATAGGCAATATTATTAATATGGTACAATAATATTGGTATTATCATCCTAGTCGTCCTCGTAGTTGTTAAAAAAGCGCAGGCGGAAGGGGCGTGCTTGCGCGGCAGAGGGGAGTGATCGGGACTGAGCAGGGTCGGGGCGGGGTACAGGGCGAGAGAAAAATACCATCCATATTATAATATTATATTATTATTATTATTATTATTATTACCTGTATAGCCGTACGTCGTGTAGTGGTGTGTATGTTATACGCCGACAATAAATATTGGTTAACGATGTTTGTCGGCGCCAAAAGGCAGAACGCAACAAAATGGCGGCAGCGTCTCTTTGATGATCGACCGGCCGCCGCCGACCTCTAACTAATCAAGACATTATTACAAACACCTATCCCGCTCGGCTCGCCGTCGTGGGGCACATCCCCCGACCACTCGATTATACCAACATGTGATGTTATGTAGGTATATACATATTTATCATACACGCACACACGCCGCCGCCACGCGATGAAGTCATTATTATTATTATTATTATTACCTATATTATTGGGCGCATAATAATATAACTATATAAACGAGCGCGCGATCCGATCCATTGGTGAACAAAATGTATTTAAAATAATACGCTTCACCATAGTATTATAATAACATGATATTATGGTAACGTGTTAGTTACCGCTTGCCTGGGATATATAAGTGGAACTTCACTGCGGCGTGTTATAGGTACAAATAGGTACGTATGGAGGGTGTAACGGCAGGACTGACAAAGGTTATTATTACGTTATTGTTAAATAGTCCTGTTTACATCCTGTATGATATACAGAAAGAAATTTGAACATTTCAGATATTAAGCCATTCCTTCAGCAATGACCGTAGCCGGCGAGTGACGTTGCAGTCCAGGGCTAGTCTCGGATGTCTTTAGGGGGGTGTGCATCAGCAACCAACCGTTTCTCGTTAGGTGCTTCTAGGGTTGGAGACGGTAAAGTTAAGATATGGTGCATATATGGCATCAAGTGGTTTGAGTTTTTAATTGAAACTGTTGAATAATGAACATAATAATATTATGTAAATATATTTGGTCAGTATTGTGATTTATCGGGATTTTAAACCATCGGTATTGTGATTTGTCGGGATTTCAACCCAGGCCCATATTTTATCGTATGAGAACTTCAAATCGTCACAAATAGTGCGCGCGATCCGATCCATCTATTTCTTTACCTATATAGAATGTAAATTGAACATTTCAGATTTTAAGCCGTACCGGTGACTGCAGCAAATATAAATTGGTGATCCCTGACATAGGGTGTAACAGGATTAAAAAACATAGTACCTATCAGAAGTGACGACTAATATAATATGTCCATTCCAAAGTATTATATTATTTTATTGATAATTAATAGCTCTGTTTACACTGTATACAGAGGTAATTCAAACATTTCAGATTTTAAGTTATTCCAAAACCGCAACTGGCGAGTGATTTTGCCGCCAGCTGTCTTGGATGTCTCTATGAAAGTGCATCAATTAACAGTTGCTCGTAAGGTGTACCTACTTGAGTTGGAAACGGTAGAAATACAATTTGGCGCATATGGAATCTACATATTTTTTTTATTATATAAGAAATTTAATTCGTTGCAAATATCTCCCTCGTACACATTATTATAAACATACTACCTATTATTTATTTAGTCCGTTTAACCACATATATATATATATATATATAACATCGAGTATATATAGTGTATACCTACGTACATATATTATATAACTTTTTATACCAGAGTCATTATAAGCGTTTATAATGCGCGTACACTACCGGAGAAAAAGTAACCGTTTTTTTACTACATGGTAGTAATAACAATATAAAAGCATAAGTATATTGTATATATACTATATTATACGATCCAATGATTGCGAATCACTTGGGGGCGATTGATTTTTTTTATTGTTTGTGCGCATGACACACGCAAAACGAGTTTGTAAATTATAATTATAATTTACACATTTATTGAGAGGCATAATATGTGAAAGTTGAATAAAGCTCAAACAACATGATATTATAAAGACCAACTTAAATAATAATATTATTATTATAGGTCTCACCTAAAAACTATAAGGATTTAAAAAATTAAAGCCATATATGCGTATCAATAGTGACAATCCGTGTCGATATAGTTCCTCGACAGTTCTTACACAATAGTGCAAATATTTTTAATATTGAAAAATGTAATTGAAAAAATTGTGCATATTTTATATTCGTGGATAATAATTTATGATTATATTTTCTAGAATAAATTATAAATGTATAAATAATAGGTTTATATTATGCGTCAAATAGTATTTTATCATTCATTGTAACGTAATAAAAATGTTCCTATAGTTATTATACTTATAATTATAATTTATAATATATCATAATAAATTGTACATAAAATATGTTATAGTGAATTTTTTTTTTTATAATACATGTATTCTTAGTATAGATATTACCAAAATTGGAATTTGATTAGGGTGATAATTTATGTAATTGATTTTTAATCGTTTAAACACATATTTTAAAGTTAACCAACGTTCAACTATTGGAATATTGATGACATTAAATGTAAATGTAGCAATGTAAGTGTAATATGTTATTATGGAATTTTAATGATGATACAAGAAATGCTGATTATTAGTATTAATATTTATCAAACACTATGAAGTATGTAACATGTGAAATATGTATAAATTTGAGTACCTTACATAAAAAAATAAAATAAACTTACTTATTTTTCTGTGTATTTTTTGTTCTTACGTGACCATAATATTACTAGTATAATACGAAGTAATTAGTTATGCCAATAGCAGCAATTAATATTGATTCGCGATTGATTATGTTAATGTGATTATATTATATAGAGAATTTTTCAAATAAATCACTACTATGCGTCGCGAGATAAGGCAAAATAATATACAATTTTTAACAGTCACTTGATTTATTATTCAAATTAGGACATTAATTTTAATCCAATCGAATTTTAATCGAATGAGGTAGGTACATAATCCGGATTTTGAAACAGGTTAGATTATCCTAATAAGATCTCTTTCGCAATTCATTCATTGCTTGAAAATAAAAAAAAAATGTACAGCTGAGACTCTATTAAACGAACGTACTCAATAGAGACATCACATAGATTAGCATATTATTGCATAATATACTATAAAATACATCAATGACATGAACTATACGCTTAAACGTATAGCGAGTGTTAAGTTTTTTTTTTAACTATCTTGTTCATATAGGTAAACCAAGGTTGGTGATAAATGTATAATAATTGTTACCAAAAATAATATTTACATTTTTTTTTTTAGTTCTTTATATTATTATTTATTACTATATATCATAATTCTCAACTGTGAGAGTTGAACCAGTATCGACTTCGATGTACCGAATTCTTAATGGTAAGTCAGCGCACCATTTGTTTTCCCTCTCCGACTCTCACTCACAACACAGCAAATATTCGTTTCCAGCAGAACGGCCCTGCTGTGTTGTAACTTTTGATATTAGAGTGAACTCACTTATTATCAAACTTTAAGCTAAGAACATTAAATGTATCCCTGCGTTGTATTTTCAACGATATTTTAATTTTTATACAATTTATTAGCATTTTTTAATTGTAATAATTTACACGCTCATGTAGGTACCTATATAATAATAACTTATTTAAAAATTAAAATATCATAAAATAGCCAACGTAGGGACGCAGGTAACTGTATTAACTTTTGGTTTGATAATAGATTAACTCACTCAATCATATTGAAATTAATAAACCAGTGTTGGTTCTGATAAACTTAAATTTGCACGTGGGTTAAATCAAATAGTAAAACATCCTCTTAATAAAAATATGATTGAATACATTTATCGAAAAACGAATACAATTGACTGGATTTAGAAGTATTCGACTTATAGGGGTAGGAGGGGAGTACTCCAACTAATTTTTCAGAAACTTTAGTGTATCCCTACTATTATTTTTAAGGGGAATGCATGCATGATGCATGGAACGCTTCATCATTCTGCATTTTTATTAAAACTGGAGAAATATCATCATAAGATAAAAACACCATACCTACTTATAATAATTTATGGAACAATTTTAATAAAGTTAAGAACAGATGTTTTTTATTTAGTTACTTTCATTAACTTTTCTAGTTTGTTATTATGTATAACTATAATATGTATATAATAGGCACAGTAATTAATCTATGCAGTCTTATAATATATTGTATTATTTTTAAATATTGTTCATATAACTCAAAGAGGGCTATTACTGCATTAGGTAGTGTGGGGCATAGCCCCCACGGCTCAGTAACGTATAACAAGTGACGGTGACGCTGTTTTTTAAAAAGTAAACTGATTCCGCCTACTTTAATTTGGCTAAGTCGATCACTGATTATATATAGGTACCCAAAGAACAGACTTGAATAATAAAACCGTTTATTTCTTATATATTTCTTTATCTCGAAGTTTCACTTAGCCACCGCTGTGCATATTATTTATTTAAAATTCAGATTTCAATAATTATTTATGCCTATATCGGGCTATAATATATGCTTACATTATTTAATATTACAGTGTGCCAAGTCGCAGTAATATTTCGCTCGGGAGACAGCTGCGGAAAATGGTAGAGATAAGTTAATTCCGATAAACACGTTCCGGGTATTTCTTCAGAATGTAAAATACACGTTTATACCTATAATCAATGCAGCTACCATACGAGCTGTCAAGATGAAACGGTTAATGGATTCATTTTGTCGGCATCTCAAAGATAAACATGAACTCAAAACAACATAGAGTAAAATCTACAAAGCTAATATAGTATAGAGCAATATGTCAGCGTGTTTGATTCAAGAAAATATGTATTTTTATATTATAAAATAATAAAGTGGTTTTATTTTACTACACTGTATGCACTGTATATAACGTATAAAGTCTACTAACATATAAAATCAAGTAGGTACCTACCTCCTATAAAGATTGATTTCTGAACTTTCACTATTTGCATAAATAATTAATTTTACTTATGGCACATAAACGATTAAATTGAAACAACGGTTGGTATTTCTGAACATATATAATAGAATATGATGTTAAACCGAATTACCTATTACCTTATATACGACTTTTTAGAGTGATATGTTTCTTTATTTTCCAATTTTTAAGCCACTGTTAATATTATAGTTTACTTAGGTACTTTTATATTTATACCCTTTAAATTAAATTAAAAATGTTTAGTAGTTAATGTTATATATGTTTATGTTTACATGTCATAAATGTATTTATAATATATTAGATAGATAAACCAAATTGGATAGATTCACCAAATACTATAGCTACTTTCTATCCTAATTATTAAGTATTCGTAATCATACGTTTATACACTGTTATTTTTTTCTTATCAAAATTAGTTAGTTTTTCCATACTCGGAGTGTAGCGATGAACGTGTTAATGGATTGATTTTACAGTTTGACACGAGGGTTTACTTTTTGTATCTGAAATAAGCGTGTTTGCAACAGGTTCATTTTTATACGGAAACAAATTATTGAGTAGCACGCGTACAAATTCGTAAATCGACAAAAATCTAAGTACTCAGCAACAATAATATTCGAGAAATAACCACTTGATGATGTACATTATTTCAACGAACAGAGTTTAAATTTCGCGTAATGACGGAATATTACAAGTAAGTACTCGTTATATTTTTTCGATGCGATAATCGCAGTCGACGAAAACCATTATATTGTAGAGAAAAAAAACGTCGCGGCTTGCAGGGTGGTTTCGAATGACCACACTATAAATCACGGTAATGATAATAATAGGATATTATAAAAAGTGAACAAAAAAATGAATAAAAAAACCACACCACCAAAATTTCAATTTCAATGGACGCAATCAAGACATTCCGTGCTCAGACCTCACTGCGGCAGCGGAAATCAGCGGTAATTTATCTATTAGACTCGGAATAATAGACGGTAACAGCAGTGCGCGTACTTACGCACATACAATAACACATATATATATATATAAATGATAATATACTACGGGTATTATATATAGGTATATATATATATATGTATATAGGTGTATTACGCGTATTACGTCCGACGAATTTTTTTTTTGTACACGTAGTATTTTGTATGTGTGTGTGTGTTTTTTTTTTCGGAAGGACGACTGACAAATGCATACACTGCAGCAGCGGAGCGCTGTCGGACCTCCCACGTCGGCATCATATCCGGAACATAATAATATAATGGTAGTAATAATAATAATAATAATAATAGTAATAATAATAAACCCAGGGTGTGCGTAATTCTGGAAGCGCTGTGCGTTGAGATTATAATAATAATATTATTATTATATTATTATAATATATTGTGACGACGATGACTGCGCACCTCAGCCGCCGCCGATGTGACTATGCCTATAAAATATTATTTCGATATACATAATAGCAAGTATAACGATATTATTATCATTATTCATTATTATCATTCTATTATACATGCCCTCGGATCGGAACGCTGGGGAAAGGTCGGAAACATCGGTTGCCCCTCCCCGCGTCGCGGCCCCGGCCACATCACACCCGGCGACTAGTCCTTCACTGTTATAATATCGTCCATAGAGTATAGAGAATATTATATGATCAACCCGCGCGGAACGGGAATTTTCCATCGGGGGAGTCCAATTCGGATTATCGTCCGTCTTCCGCGGAGACGGCGGCGGACTCATTTAAATCAACGGCGACGCACGGCAGCGAAGCGACCGATGTCCGGCGGGCAGAACGGGTTTTTTTCTTCTCCTCCTCCTCCTCCTCCTCCAACTTCTTTATACCCGGAGACGGCGGCGGCACCGGTGCAGCTCGGCCCCCGGGGCTTGCATAGTTTTTAGAAACGAATATTATATTATATATATTATACAGGGTGACTCGCGCGTCGTTTTATACTGTGCCCGCAATCGTTTTAATAAAATTATATTGTTGTTGTTATTGTTGTTACTACATACGCGGTTCGTACTCGCAGCAGTTTTTGGTTCAGAGACGTCCGTTTTCGAGTTTTCTTTAAAACCGCAGCCAGTTTGTATATATAGAGCTGCATGTTTCAAACACTATAAATCAAGTATTGTACATATTATTGATATTAATTAATAGATATACTATTCACGAACGTAGCTGGACCAAATTTCCGGTAGGGGTTTAAAACCAAATCATATATTTTCATAATATAAAAACAATAAACTCAAAAGAGATACTTGTATAATAATATATACAAAAGAGGATTGTATGTTTGATAAATGTGTACAATTTTAAATATATTTTTACAGTGCGGAAAGTCTAGCAGTCGCTTTTTCTTAAGCGAAACTATCGGTCACAATATATTGAAAAGCTAGTAAGACACTAAGACCGGTAAGACATACTTGGAAGTCACGGCGTATAGTCGGGCAAGTCTCGGCTTTGTAAATTAATGGGATCCTGATAGAGAGAAGTACTGGCAATTCGTATGTACATACATAGTAGGCGAACGCGGACCTGGGGAAGTGCACTGAGGATAACAACTTGTGACACATTGTACTTGTTACCTATATAATATGACATGAGATGCGATCGGGAAGATTCGAGTATAGTAGGTACTTAGTATCCCTCATAGACCGCAGTCAGAGTGTGTACACGTGACACAGAAACTGAATAAATACAAAAATTTATAAAATTTATCTCGAACGCGTTCAAATCGTGTGCGATGATTATGCATACAATCTTGAATGTGACATATTATAATAAAATGCTTAAAAATAGTTTAGCGAGATCCGCGTCACGCTAGAAAGGGGACAAGGATTACATATTTTAATGGGTACTTACTATGGGGAATAAACTTAATGTCCACTTATAACTGTTATTGCACTGAGTTTATAAAGACAATATTAAAAACAGGATTTATTATTACAGCAGAAAATAGTTATTATATTTTTATATATTGGGCTGCATTTTTAGAACATTATCATATCATTAGTGTTATGACATAAATCGATTAACGACTAATAAATATAGTAATTTAATATTATAATACTCATAATTCATTTAATATTGGTATAGTACAACCAAAATCAATTACTGAATTACTATTGGAGTTTAGATATTTATTACACGAGTAAGTAATATACCTAATATTTAGTTTATACACTACACTACTACAGGGAACACAACCCAAAATCGTTATAGGTATTACTTTTTTTTCACTAAGTACAATACGTCTATAGAACATACGATGATATTTGTTGTTTCTAATGCAATATTATAAAAGTATGATACACGCACTCCCTTTTTTTGTGGCCCACACAAAATAGTGGTCTATGGAAGATAATGTTCGGGTTTTTAATGTACCATTTCATATATCTTTTTACTTTTTTTTCCTATTTGACACGAAAAACCCATTAGACCATAATATCAAACGGATATAAAAGGATATAAAACCATAATGTTTCTACGGGTTTTGAAATCGAGGCCCGTGCTATAAAAAATTACGTTGAACAAAATATATGTTATAAATTCTCTTAAATTTGATACAAATCATTGAGTGATGATTAAACCTTATATGATTAGTTTAGAAATTAATCAGTATCTACCTATGGAAATATTAATGAATAACTAACTAAAAAATACATCCATCTCTCCGCTCTGAATCTAAAAAACCAATTTGATGTTATTTTAATTTTATTTCTAATAGTTTAACATGATACGTTATACGTATATATAAGACGCAGTTCAGAAAATATTAAAATCATCATTCTTGTAATGTTTTCCCTGTATAAAATATAAAATAATGAAGGGTTCGTATCTAAGAACAGTCTCATATTGCTATGCACCTACCTATGATTTGGCTTTGGAATGTTGCTCGTCAGTAGGTAGGTAGGTACGTCATTAGCACTATAATTCTATAATTATATCCTCGTCATAATCTATTGCTATAGAGTTATTTAGGTGAAGATAGGGTGACGAGTAAAATTGATGATTAAACACGTCTCTTTGTAACAAGTTATAATAGTAATAAAAAATATATCCTTACCATCTATACGAACTACCTAATGCAATATGAAGTATCTCAAGAAATTGTGTCTCGAGTTATAATATGGAACTGTTAAAATAATAAACAATAATATTTTATGCTATGAAATATATCGGTTTTATTGTAATTTTATAATATTATTTATTTACAGTTTACACCCCAAAGGTTAGAAGACGCAAAGTTAATCAATTTAGAATTATACAAGTTATACAAATTAGAAAATATCGTAAATCATTTTATTTTTATTAAACCTCCATTAGTAGGCACCTACAAATGGAACAGATCAATAAATTGGATTAACTAATAATTTATTGTAGAGTATATTATTAGTATTAGTTGCGAGTTTAAATTGTTTTTGAATTTTTTTTTAAAAACCGTTTGGGTAAATGAATCAGCCATTTTGTGGTGATGACCTCTGGATTAATGCCAAATGGTTCTCACAGTTCGACAAATTACTCTTTTACATATAACTCATAATCTTACGTTAAAGGAAGTCGTTGACTTCTCTATTATTAAGGCCAGATGAAGACCCGTCACCCCGTGATCGGAATGTCACATCGTTGGTAAGTATACAACGAGAGGAAGTTGACTGACTAAACTAGTTTTGGAGACGGTTGGCGACGTGTGACAATTGGCCATTGTATAATATTACGGAGGCACGTACAACGCCAAGAAACTAAAATTTAAAAGCTATATACAATCATTCTCATTACGTTCTGTCCTTATTTATTTGAATTGAAACGAAAACAAGGAGGAAAATATTTAATTCGAGTTTCGACAAAAGTCCTGAGATTACGATTTCTTGAATTTTTGTATTAAACTTGAACCTTAAATTCTTAAACTTGTTGAATTATTGAAAAAATTGAATAATTAACGAAGGAAATAATTGATGTTTCAATTAAACCTGTTGATTCCAAAATTTAAACGCTGTGGCTAATGCTGACTCTGAAGTCCTGGGCATCATACTCATTAATCGTTATAAGTTATTATTTTACCCATTTATCCCATGATTAAAATATATTAAAATTTTTTTTACTTTCAATTTAATAATTAATTAATTAATTTTATGTCCATACTGTCATGTACGATTTTTTATAAACTTTTATAGATCTTATTTCTATAATTGGTGTCATAACAGTAATCGCAATAAAACGGTTTACACTTGCGCGAACGTGACGTACTATACAAAATGTTATAGTTTATAATAATTTAAGCCCAATTTCTGCTAAGATATTATATTCCCACCCCACATTATTTTTACAAATGTTCCACTGTTACATTATGTTGCACCAGAGTATTATTTTTTTAAATATTTTTTTTTAAATTCATAAATGTTACGAGCCTAAAATGTCCAGTATTATATAGTTTTTAGGTACCTACAAATTGGCATTTTAAAAATGAATAAGGATGTTATACAATGGAATAAAGCGATTGATTTATTTTCAAATTATAATCAAACCATCCGATTTTTAATTTATAGTTATTCTATGGTCGATATTATTTAACATAAAGTAAACAAAATATTTGTATAATGTCCCCATCAAAGCAGATAGTATTATAGTCTTACATCTTCTCTACAACTACTTAGTCTTAGTTATTTATCATACATGTTGTATTAATATCATTAAGTAATTAAATTTTTAGTCAATTTTTCACGAGGGCATTCTATACAATTTATCTTCAGTTTTATTAATTATTTTATCGGCTACTAAATTATATATTAAACCTTCTCTATCATTTTATACCGAGTATAAAGTCAAGTATTACAGCTTTGAATAAAAAAAAACTTAAACTAAATTGATAAAAATCATGTTAAAATTACTATTATAAATAAGGGAATTTCAAATAATCAATCTTCGAGTAAAAATTAATTGTACATGAGAAAATCTGACAAATGTTAAAAAACTGGTTTTTTTATTTTTATGGAATGGCCAAAATACATAACCAGATACCACGTAGGTACCCAATTATTTCATTCGATGACTAGATTAGATTAAATTTCTTTATTTAATTTACTGGATTCATGTCCAAGGAATAATTTGTTTACAAATTAATATTTCTCCAAATAGTTATTAAAAAATTTGGTGAACAACATAACTTTTTTATTAAAAGTAATCATGACACTTATTGTATAAAATAATTCATATACCTATAAGTGTCAACTAAATATTTAAACAATTATTTAATCGGAAAAACTTGGGTGAACATTACAAAAAGAACGTGTAAATATTGCAAAACTGTTTAATTTCCTTATAATTTTTTGTTACTTTTTTATATTTATAAAATAATAACTGACGCTGTACTGTTATTTTACATACGAATTATAACGTATTGGAAAATATAACTACCTATACCTTTACCTATATTAATACCTACCTATATTGCGATTAGTAACATAAAACGAGTAGAGATATTTTTTTATTGGAACAAGAAATCATGTAGGTATTGACAAATACAAGTACCTAATATAACGACACTGACATGTAGATTACAAGGTGTTAAATAATATGTTAAATATTGTACATTTTGAACATCGATAAACTTAAATGGTCATAAAATATCATAATATAATATTATGCGCTGCAGGTTGTGGAAATAATAATTTCTATTAATTGCGTTCCATTTGATAGCTGTTATATACTTAACGAACGAAATAAAACACAAATGCGTACCCATATAATATAGTATAGTAATAATATATACAATACTTAGGTATCTTACACGTATCATGGTGTCTCGGAAAGCACAATTAATCTCGAAAGTAACAGTTGGTTTAACGGCACGCGTGTATATAACGTGATTTATTGTTATTACCTATTACTCGGCAAAAATGTACTTAATGTCGATTCGGTCGCGATCGGTGCGATATATTTTTCTTTCGAGATCGTTCTGAATCCCATTTGGGTAGGTGGATACTTTAGTTGGGTACTATTATAAACGTTAGTATAATGTATATGTATAAATATACCATGCAATATATACATAATATTGATTCGTGTCGATCGAACACTGCAGTTTTCTCGGCTCGTCGACGTGATCGTTATTGTTTCATACGGTTGTTTAAAACACGACATAGTTGTTACACCACCTATTATTATTTATTATACGATAAATGTATCTTTATCTATCGACGACGGCCTGATGGTCTTTTGTGGACGACGACGATTCAACAGTTGGAACGTGTGCAGAAACGATCAGGACGTAACCTGGACGTGTACCGCATGTCCTCGAAAACAGAGTACACAGTATAATTGAATTACCCATATTACTCAGTATACTCTATACATATTTTTGAATTCTGTTTCGGGACGTAAAACTAAACTATTATATCATCCAACATACAAAATTCTAAAATGTGTATAGGGTAGTGTAGATGACTGAGTTCTATGTGTTCTATTCCAGTTTTCGCGGGCATACATGGTTTACAGAATGTTTTTTTAAGCTTGCGATCACCCTATTTTTGTGTTTAAATAATTCACACATTTAAATTCTGATTGTTAGCACCACTTAAAAATAATCTGGTGACAATACAAACTTTTGCTCTCATTTTTAATTATTATTCAAAAATTTTTCTTTGAGAATTTTGGTGTATCTAAATCAAAATTCTAACGACCTGTTTTTTAGTTATATAACTTTGTGTACTAATAAGGATAATACGTCTATATGTGGCAATGTATTAAGTAGATACAGGTGATTTGGAAAATATTAATAATTACTATTGATCTATTTATATAAATAGTTTGTAAAAATGGCTCAATAGTATAATAAATACTGTAGTTCCAATATTACTTCTATTTTATATTTTTGTAAAACCATTTTTAAGGACTAATATTATCCTTAGTAAAAAAACATTTTAAAACCTAACTAAGAAACTACTCATTCGAATTTTGAATTAAGTACATAAAAATATTCAAAAAAATTATCCACTATATAATTTACAGTAAAAAGAGGGGCTCGTTTAAAAACAAAAGCTTGTATCGCCACAGGACACTCCTTAGGTAGAACAAAAATATTAGTAATTTGAAAAGATGGTCTTAGGCATACCTAAAAATATAGAATTTGAACAACCATTAAAGGGAAACATATGGGGGAGCATGCTTAGAAAATCACCCTGTATATAATATTATTTTGAAAACCTCAACAAGGCCGATTCCTATACACGCGATGGCCTTTTCTGCGTGTCGTTGTACTTACAGCCGTACAGGCATATATATAATAATATAGGTATAGGTACTGCCGCAATGCGTGCGTTACAAAATACAATAATAAATATAATAATATATAAATAATATAATATATAGGTATGAGCTTCGTGTTATAGCGTACACTCGCGGGGTTCGATTAGGACGACGAGAATAATGTGCTCATTTCTCATTTCTGAACCCCGCGGGGGCTGTCCCAAATGAACGCGTATACATAATATGATATTTGCGGCAAACGACGACACCGTAAAATATTATATGGTCATTCCGTCGCCGGCTCCGCGTGCGAGATACAATGTACGATGTTATTATATAGACGGACGGCGGCGCCGCGGCGACGGGAGAGCAATAAATAATAATGCATCATGTACGATAAATGATGGTGATGATGACACACATAATATAGTCACATATTATAGGTAGGTACATCTAGGCACGTAATAATATTTCGAGCTGTGCATATTTTTTTTATTTTGTATATTGTAAAATAACACTCTGCAGGCAGGTACGATAATATTATATTCGCCGTTCGTATGATAAAATATTAATATCATATTAATAATAAAATATTAAAATATTATTATACGATGCTCGCTTGTGTAGTATTACCTAACAAAAACTCTCCGTCAAACTCCATGTAAAAAAAACGTTAAGTATTAAAGTAATAACGGCTTTAATAATGTTGTGATATCATTTTTAAAGCTAAGCCTTTGAACTATTGATATCATTTATGTTAAAATAGGTAGTCTGCTGAATAACTGAACTTTTCTTGGTGACTTTAAAACATTTTATTAATAATACACTACTACACTAGGTACTCATTTAAATGATAGTAGACCACAATATTTAGGTACTTAATTCTATAGTATTTTTAAATTTTTCACTTAAGCTGAGTTCAATTATTTAGCAGATTATTTTACTATAAATGATATTAGGTATGTATAGTTTAAAGACTTAGCTATAAATCAACGATATCACAACTTTTAGAGAAGTTATTTTTTTATATCCAACGTTTTTTCTACGTGGAGTTTGGCTAAGTGTTTTTATTGGGCTATCGCTCATTTTTTGTTGATACCTTATTACTTCGGGAACTTGTTGGTTTTACAATGATGTTATTTTTCTTTTTTCTTTTTAATATTTTTAATAATTTTATTACATAATGAATAATATAATGGATGCCATTGGTTGCAGATTTTAATAGTAATAGTATGAGTAAGTATTATTTTTGTTTTCGTGAGTATTGGTTGCCATTGGTGTTGTATTGTAAATTGTTATGCGGGTCACGGAGAATATTATTTAATAAAATATTGAAAATATGCTACAATAATAATTTCTAGTTAAATTCTCTATAAGTTATAACCATGTTGATATTATTCAAAATGATTTGAAAAATACTTGCTAGTACGTCTACGTGAAATTTCCAATCAGATGATCGTATTTTCAAACTTCATTATTTAAATAAGTATCATATTATTGTGTCTGTACTTGGATACTTTGGAGTTTGGATATCACTAATTTTTTGTCGATACGTTATTATTTCGGGACCACGTTACAGGTCTTACAATGATGTTGTACACCTATAGGTACTTTATAATAGTATTTTAAGTTGTGCATGTTTTGCACATTGTGAAATAACATTGCTGCAGGTACAATATAATATTCGACCGTCGCCGTTTGCATTAATAATATATATATATATATATATATAGATTATAGATAATATCATACGATGCGAGTGTGTTTAATGTATATTATTATAATGTAGCTATCGTCGTGTACACGAGACCATCGTGTTATTATTATCGTATATACATATATCATATATGGTGTATAATATATAGGTGTATATATATATATATATATATAACACAAAATACATACTATTATTATTGTTGTTGAGTGTGTATGTGTGCAGGGCGATAAATTATTCGACTCGAATAGTCGTTGCGATTGGGTTCTTCGTGTTTTTTTTTTTTTGTTTCACTCTCCACGAAACGTTATAAATCAGCGGCTGTGATGATAGATCGCGTATCCGCAGCAGTTGCAGATAAAACAGTAAAATACACCTATTGTGTTCTCGCGTTTTCGAATGTTATTATACATTATTACATACCTTCGTCGTATTATATATATATTATATATTATGGTATTTATACACGACCTTCCTCCGCGGAAGACGACGACGCAGCCACGGCCGAAATTATGAATCTAGGAAAAAAAATCCCCGGATAAAAAATCCCCGGAAAAAAAATCCCCGGATAAAAAATCCCCGGATAAAAAATCCACAGGAAAAAAAATCCCCGGAAAAAAAATCCCCATATCTATAACTAATAGTTGGATACAGCTGTAAAAGTGTAAAAAATAATATTGATAATATTATATAAAAATATATAAAATTTGAATGATAATCATTATAATAATATCTAGTTCTGTATAAAATAATATCTTATTCAATATACAATTTGAATGATAATAATTTCTGTCAGTTCTGCATAAAATAAAAATAACTATGATAGTAATAAAAATATATAAAATTTGAATGATAATCATTATAATAATATCTAGTTCTGTATAAAATAAAAATAATTATGATAGTAATAAAAATATATAAAATTTGAATGATAATAATTTCTGTCAGTTCTGCATAAAATAAAAATAACTATGATAGTAATAAAAATATATAAAATTAGTTTAAAAAGTTGATCTCTTGCGTATATTATTACTCACAGCTGTCAAAAATTCTCCAATGGTTATGTTACCTTCATTTTGTCTTTTGACTAATTCTTTGAGACGGATGTTTATAGTTTTATAGTGGCCTCTTTTTGTACTACTCTCTTCGGGTTCACCTAAAGCATCTATTGCTAACTTTGCTCGATCGGCGTTGATTTCATTTTTAATTTTTCTAATCAGTTTCCATATTGTGGGATGTTTTTGACCAACTAGTTTTGAGAACCTATTGTTCCATCCTTCAACAATGTTGTTGGTTCTGTTGCAGTTATTGAGGGTACTTTCATTTACGTTCCATACAGCTGGAGGGTACATCGGTGGTAGTTTTCGAAACCTAATATTATTTTCATCACTTCCTATTCTTCGATATTTGCCATTAACGTAGTATGCATCAAAATAATCTAATAGATCTGTGAGGTTTTCAGGTAAATTGTCTTTTAAATACGTCATTCCTTCTTCTACAAGGTGCAAAGGAAGGAATGCAAGTGCGTCAACCATTCCACAATGTTTCCGAAATTCTTCATCTCTTTTGTACATTGTGGCTAGACCGAGTTCTTGCACTTTTCGGAACGTTGATTGGCACAAATGATAGAAGCAGCCTCTTACATTTATATGAACACCTAATACTTCTTTTGCTGCTTCAATAACTGCACTTTCAAAATCAAGGTGTAAGTATTTGGGGTCGGGATATAAATTTCGTTTAGCGCATTCTTCCATTATAATTTGGAACATTTCCACGTATGTAGATTTAGTTTTTCTTTGTAAAATACAATAAATAGAAGTTAAAAATACATTATTTTTTTTTATACGTACCTATTACGTATAACTGTAAGAAACATTTTGGGGACAATCCGAAATTCCCGTCTAAGTACCAGGTGTCTGATTCTGTAAGGAGTTTTAAATGATCATCTGTTGCAAACATAACTAATCTTTCAGATGCCCCTGGACCATTGTC